>JAJMSO010000013.1:0-285468 GCA_030578575.1 Ogataea neopini
TGGAGGGGGCTGATGAGCTTGAAGTTGTAGATAAAAAAAATTTTTGTACATTTTAAAAAAAATTTAAAAAAAATTCAATTTTCATCAAATTGATCCTTATCTAAAGATCCACCCAACATGAAGTTTGTTGCACTTGTTTCCGGCGGGAAAGATTCCTGTTTTAACATACTGCACTGTCTATCGAATGGACATGAACTTGTATGTCTTGCGAATCTTTACCCACCACCATCCGAATCGGATGAACTTGATTCATTTATGTATCAAACAGTTGGATATGATGTTTTAGAACACTATTCAGAGTGTGTGGGGAAGCCAATGTACAGAAGAATGATTACGGGGCGATCTGCGAACCAACAATTAGAATATCGTCTAACTAAAGAGGATGAGACAGAAGATTTATATGAACTTTTGAAAACAGTTTTGCACAGCCACCCCGACGTTAAAGGTGTCAGTGTGGGGGCAATTTTATCATCTTATCAACGTACAAGAGTGGAGGATGTTTGTTCAAGATTAGGATTGACTGCCCTTTCATACTTATGGCAAAGAGATCAAACCGAGCTAATGGGAGAGATGTGTGAATCTGGACTTGACGCTAGACTGATCAAAGTGGCAGCAATTGGACTTGATGAGCGTCATCTTGGGATGCCACTTCAGCAGGCTTATCCGGTTCTATTGAGGTTGAATGAAAAGTTTGGAGTTCACGTTTGTGGTGAAGGCGGGGAGTTCGAAACTCTTGTATTTGACGCACCATTTTTCACACACGCAAAACTTGTTATCACAGGTCAAACAGTTGTTAAGCATACAAATGACGATGTTTGGTACTTGAAATTAAAGGTGGCTGTGGAGCCAAAAGTGGGGGGTGAATCAAAAACCAACATTAAATTCCCACCTCTTTTATCCGAAGAATTTCAAGAACTTGCAGACTCACTGCCTCAGTTAGGAACCTCTGTTAGCAGGACTTACATCCCACCATCACCAATCCAAAAGTGGGATTTCAATTCCACAAAGTTGAACAATAAATTGTTTGTGGGAAACATAACGTCATCACGCACTACTTTGGATGAACAAGTGCGCGACATCTTTACACAGTTAGAGAAGCAGCTTACTAGCCACGGCTTAACATTTGCCAATGTTCAATCATCTACTTTGTTAGTGTCATCAATGGACAATTTCGCTCAAATCAACGCCATCTACAGCTCGTATTTTAGGGAGCCTTTACCACCTGCACGTGCATGTGTGGAGACTATTTTACCGAAGGGACAGCACGCACAACTGTCGGTGACTGTCTTGGACAACTTGAGCACCAAACAAGGTCTTCATGTTCAGGGCCGTTCGTATTGGGCTCCTGCAAATATTGGCCCATATTCGCAGACAGTGCTGGATTCCAGAGATTTTGTGGCGCATATAAGCGGGCAAATCCCATTGATTCCTCGCGACATGGAGGTTTGTCGTGATCCTTGCACCGCCACCGCACTATCTTTACAGCATTTTGATAGAGTGAAGAAGGCTGTGTCATGTAACACTGGTTCGTTTATGTGCTGTTATGTGCGTGATCCCACATGGATTCCATTGGCTACCAGAGCTTATAAGGGATACGTTGATTTATCAGGTGAAAGTGTCGCACCGCCATTCGTGGCGGTGCAGGTTACCGCACTTCCTCGTGGTGTTGATGTTGAGTGGGCAGGTCAGTGTGTTCGTAAGGTAGCCATCGATCCGATGTATGAGGATAGTGATGATGAGGAAGAAGAGGAGATAATCAGTGTGAAGTTTGGTGAAGAAGTGGGATTGTTCAAAGATGATGCTCATTATGTGATTTACGGAGAGTTAAAGGCAGGTGCACAGTATCCAAAATCTTATGAAGTTGTTCCAGTGGTTGGAGTGTTTGATATAGAAGGTAGAAAGCATGAGTTTGCAGTGGTTGAACAAAAATAAAGGATGCCATAAATCAATGTCCGAATGTTCAGTTCTGCTTACATAACATATTAATAATAACGTAACAGACCACCAAACCCTCACAGACCTCGTCTAAATCACATGACATACGCAACTCCTACACTACACCTAACACCAGATAACAACAAACTTAAAAATTTTTCAAACTTTCGCGTGGTGAATAGAAAATTCTACCGGGCTCTCCCCGTGAATTTAGTGGTGCGACCCCAGTAATTCGTGGTAACTCGCGAATTGTGCCAGGGGAATTCTCACAATAGTGATTTTTATCTTCTTCACCTTCTAACAGCATAGTGAGTCAGTATCTGTTTATCAGAAGATTCAGGTTTGTTCTCATTTAATTCGGACTCAAGATAGAATCCGTTAAAACAAAACAAGTGTATTATTACAAGATGTCTGCACAACAAGCTCCAAAGTGGTACGCTTCCGAAGAGGCCCCAGTTCCAAAACAATCTAGAAAGACTGCTAGACCACAAAAGTTGAGATCCAGCTTGGTCCCAGGTACCGTCTTGATCTTGCTTGCTGGTAGATTCAGAGGTAAGAGAGTTGTCTACTTGAAGAACCTCGAGGACAACACTCTCCTTGTTTCTGGTCCATTCAAGGTTAACGGTGTTCCACTCAGAAGAGTCAACGCTAGATACGTTATTGCCACTTCTACCAAGGTTTCCCTTTCTGGTCTTGACTTGGCTAAGTTCGACGTTGCTTACTTCGCTAGAGAGAAGTCTACCAAGTCTTCCAAGTCTGAGGGTGAATTCTTCGGTGAAGGTGCTGCCAAGAAGGAGGTTAAGGCTGAGAGAATCGAGGACCAAAAGGTTGTCGACAAGGCCCTCATCTCTGAAATCAAGAAGACTCCTTACTTGAAGCAATACTTGGCTTCTTCCTTCTCTCTCAAGAGCGGTGACAAGCCACATGCTATGAAGTTCTAAGTCCATCAAACCTTACCATCAACAAAATGCAACACGCACATCATATGAGAAGACAACATTACCAATAACACACTGTTGTTTGTGTCATGATCAATCACCAAAATTAAAAGAATCCACCTACTCAACTACAAATTTTCATCACTTCATCTCCATCCTACCGTTTTTGTTTGGAATCCACCGCACCAATTCCATTCAACTTCAGATATAATTTTATAGTTTTCTAATGCTATTTTAGTCCTATTTTTTGATAGAATTCAAAGGTTGTATTGGTAAATGAGTAGACAGTAGTCTGAGTAGACTATGTAGTCGTTCCAGCGACCTTATCGGAAACATCCTTACATCACCATTATTTTTTTTGCTACCCAAAAAAGAAGCTTCCAATGTTTTCAATTTAATGAGGTGAAGAGCCCACAACCTACTTTTTTCTTCTCCCCCAATTGGTCTCCATATCCTCGTCGTTATGGATATCTCGGAAAAAAGCAATCGTCTTGTTCCCATTGACCCAACGGTCCCAGAAGTGCTCCCACATGAGAAAGTTTACTCAATTCAAGTTGGTGGGAAGTTATTCAGGGTGAGCGGGGCTTCTCTATCGTTTGATTCCCCCTCATATTTCACGGATTTCTTTTCAAATGATGATAATGAGTGTAAAGTACTTGTTCTGGATCGTTCACCTGTTATTTTTGAGAAAATCTACGCTCATTTACAAGGCTACAGTATAAAAATCAATAATGGTCACGAGTTCATGCATCTTTTTGCTGATTCGATATACTTCAATCTCAATAAATTGAAACAGAGACTTCTAACTGATAACTTTTATTTTGAAGTTGGTGGAGTTGAATTCCATGTATCCAGAGGATTGTTTTACAGTGAGGGTAATCATCCCAATTATTTCACAATTGCCAATGATGCAGTGCTGCTCAATCCACACACGTTGAACTTACTAAAAAGTCTCATAAGACCGCCTCCTCTCAGTCCACACAAAGTTGAGAGAAGTCCGTTGTTGTTTCGGGATCTTTTGGCAGGGTTACAGGGCTCCCGTATTCAAATCAAAGACGAAAGTCATAGAGAGAGTCTGCTCGTTGACTGTCGATACTATCGGTTTTTGGCTCTTGAACAGGAGCTCATCAGACACAGGATCCAACACAACCCTTTCACGAGAGAAGAGGAGATTGTAATTTGCTATAAAGAGCTCAAAAAGAGCGGGGTAAGCGTCTTGGGTGATTGTAAACTAGTGAAATACTCAAGACCTTATGTGGACAAAAATATGCAACGAACGTTGGTGATGCAGATTGAATCTTCTGAGGCCAGTTTGTTGATTAACACAACGACAAGGTATGTTAGTTTGCTTTTCGTTGGCAAAACAGCACAGAAACTCAATACAGTTTTTTCTCAAGTTAGCGACGACCTCATGTTTGAACAAATAGAAAAGGATGGAAATCGTTTGCCGAAATTGACTATGTTGACTCGATTGAAAGACTGCTCCACGAAGATCAACGGACATGAAGTGGAGAGCAATTGGTACGAAAAATTCTACGACATGACAATGAAGGAGATGGAGACCACGACGAGCCCATTGGATCGACATGCTCCAGAATCGCTGACAGCAGAGTCGAATAAATCACCGCAAAGACCTTTGATAGGAAACGTGATCGATGTGAAATTGATGAAATCACAGTGGACTGTGGGGGTTGAGGGGAGAAATAAGATATGGTTCAATGGAATTATGATCGACGGAGTTCTGGATAGTAAAAATTATTATAAGAGAGGAGGGTTTATATAAGGATCACCGAGCTATAGCGACTCAGTTACGAGAATATGACATATCAATGATTAAGAAATTATACAAAAGGGGTCCCTTGACTAGATTTGCTACTTTTACCAGCTGGATGACTCGGTATATTAGTCATTAATGCTCTCTTCTCTTCCTCAGCTGTCCCACAGCCAAAGAAGACAGGATGTCGTCCTTACCCTCTGGATCCACGGTGTTTGCTTGGCAAACATTGGCCAACAAAGCCTTATCCTCTGGAACAAGCTCACCAGATTCCTTGATTTCATATGATTCCAGCAAATTTTCTGAATCATTGACACTGAAAACAAGACGCTTGTCTGAAACGGAACCTGAAATAATATCATTTGAAGTTTGGACGACCTTGTCGAACGTGATCTCACCTTCTCTGGAAAGGTTGAACAAGAAGAATGCATTCATTTTATCGAAAACGACTGCAATCTTGTTCAATTTATCAATAGGAAGAATCTGGGAAACGGTGTATTCATATAAGTCACCAGTTTCGTTTTGGAATCTTTCTGGAGCCAATTGTTTTTGCGTCAGATAAGGCTTAACAATATCATCCAACGAAACTTTATCCTGTAACTCATCAGAGGTCTCTTGCCAGACCCACGAGCAAATGAATTTATCTCCACCTGCACTCACAAGAACTTTACCATAACACCATTTTGGTGCAATAATGGAAGAAACAAACTCTTCGTGTTCAAACAACCATTTCTTGATGACATAAGTTTGAGGATAATGTGTGATTCTAATGTGTTCGTCTCTGTCGGAAGTAATGAGGTATTCTTTACCGTGTGAATCAGTCAAGTCGAGAAGTGACGTGAGCATCGACACGTGACCCAAAACGGGTTTGAGATCTTTCTCTTCAATGACTTTTGTTTCTTGTAGATCAATTGTATACACATCTCCAAATTTATCTCCAATGACTATATTTTTATCATCAACAGTGGTAGTGATTGTGCAAGGTCTCTTCGGGAATGGCTGACGTTTCACAAATGACAAAACGTTTGTTGTGTTGGTGAGATCCAATTTGAACACCACGACGGCTTTATCGTTGTCGGTAGAGACGATAACATATTGTTCGTCTCTACTAAGACAGATGTCTCGGATGTAGTTAAGACGAGGAGGAGCTCCAGGGCCGGGCGTCGGAAGCTTTGGAGGCTTTGAATCTGGCTGCGTGTTGAGACCCTTTTCTTCTTGTGCCTTCACCCATGCTTCATGACGTTTCTTGAGGGTGTAATCAGGGTCAACCTCATCAGTCCATTTTCCAATGAGGCTTGAGGATTCGGACAGTTTAAAGGCAAAGAGATTATTGCTGCATGTGGCAAACAGAACAGTTCCGGCACGGTTCAAAAGAACCTGTTGGAATGGGTGTGACATGATGGTGGATTGTGGTGTTAGCCAAACGGGTTGAATCAAGAAGAAGCATTTGAAGATACTGAAAAATTTCAAAAAAAAAAAAAAAAGATTTTTTTTTGAGAACTAAATAGTCGCGCCGATAGACGTGAAAAACTTGACTTCCTCCATTGCCCAAAAAAAAAACTACTGAATTAAGATTAGCAAGAACGATATCTGTCTTCCTCTACAATCAATTGCAATGAGTGCGCTTTCACACCCTCTTATTAAAGATGGCTGGTTCAGCGAAGAGTCTGAGGAGTTTTTCCCAGGACAAGCTATGAGACTCAAGGTGGACAAAATCTTACATGCTGAAAAATCTGAGTTCCAAGATGTCCTTGTGTTCAAATCAACGAACTTCGGTAACGTCTTGGTTCTTGACGGTGTGATCCAAGTCACTGAGAGAGACGAGTTTTCTTACCAAGAGATGATTGCACATGTTCCGCTGTTTGCACACCCTAATCCAAAGAAAGTGTTGGTTATTGGAGGTGGTGATGGAGGTGTTTTGCGTGAGGTTGTTAAACACGATACTGTTGAAAGTGCAACGTTGGTCGAAATTGATGAATCCGTCATCAAACTTTCCAGAAAATTCCTTCCAAACATGGCTAAAGCTTTAGACCATGAGAAAGTGAAAGTTGTTTTACAAGATGGATTCAAATTCTTGAAAGATGCAGCTAGTTTCGCAGATGCCGATAAATATGATGTGATCATTACCGATTCTTCTGACCCTGATGGACCTGCAGAAGCCTTTTTCCAAACCCAGTACTTTGAGTTGCTGTACAATGCTCTCAACTCCAACGGTATCGTTATTTCTATGGCCTCAGAGAACATCTGGCTCAACATTAATAATCTCAAGAAACTCAAGGATATCTGTGGAAAAGTCTTTCCAACTGCCGAATGTTGTTCTTGTGCCATTCCTACCTACACTTCTGGTCAAATTGCTCTCATTTGTTGTTCTAAAAATGCCGATATCGACGTTAAGAAGCCTACCAGAAAGCTTGATCGTGAAACTGAATCAAAGCTTTTCAAATACTACAACAGCGAGGTCCATGAGGCAAGTTACGTGCTTCCAACATGGGCCAACAAGATATTGAACAATTAGAATACGACGAGCAAATAAGGAGTCGTACGAGTCGTGCGAGTAGTGAGCGGCTGAAATATTAATGGCGAGCAAAGCGAGTTATTCGTTAGTTGTAGTTTTTACATATGATCTTTAATGCAAACTTCGTAATTACATAATCAGCGAACGACCAGGGAGTCGTTTGGTCGTAAGTGAATGGCGATTGGTGATTGTCAATTTGACGGTCACGATTGGGTCGCAATTGACTGACATTGTCCGTCATTTGCCGGACATCGCCCTCTAAAATCCAAAAATATCATCCATGGTTTTCTTCGCCTTCTTTTTCTTCTTCTTCTTTTCCACCCTTTCCACTGTCTTCTCCTTCACCTTTTTCTCCACCTTCTCTGGCTCTTGAACCTCCACCTTCTTCAGTTCCAAGTCTCTCAAATCAACCACCTCACCGAATTCCTCATCAGCTACCTCCTGAGCAATATTTTTTCTCTCCTTAACCTCACCCAAATCGAATTTCAGTAGCAGTGTCCTTATTCGGGCACAAAAACCCACAAGTGTAAATCCAAGAGCAACAAACTGCCCGAGTTCGATTACCGAATAAAACTTCCGGTAACAACTTGGTAATAACTGCCTCAAAATGTATCTGACGAGATGCCGCACTTGTCCAGAGAGCTTATCGACAAGTTTTTTGGAATCTTTAGTAGAAAGAATGATTTTCTTGGGTTTCTTTCTATTATTGGCGAAACTCACCTTGGTGAGTTGATTTTGCGTGGTAATTTCATCGATATCGATCATAAGCAGTAGAACTTGACGGACTTTTCTATGTAGTATGTTGAACTGTCTCCACCATAGTGAAGATCCATGCTGTTTAGAGTCTCTATGGTAGACCAAATGAAGAAGTTCAAACTCCGTCGCAAGATCTTTTACAGTGGCTGGATCGGCGAGTTGTGTCATCTGGTTGAGGACGGAGCGATTCGACTGTGACAATCGTCAACTATTGACAGTTCTGTAGTTGATCTTATCATCATAAAATTTTTTTTCAATTTTGAAAGTGGTGCAAGGATGTGAATCCGAGGAAGTTAAGTTCAAGTCGCCATATCTTCGGGGAATAACTTCGCAGCGAACATAACTGTGCCTGATGCAAAGCGAAGCGAATTTCGATGTTCGAGATTGATCCGTAGAGTCTCGAACCTGAATGAGTCGCGCAACAAACCACCCTACACGACTCGAGTTGGTTGGCATGGTTTTAAGCGCAACGAGGCGTGACATGACATGGCGTGGCGCGCTGTTACGCTTTGTTATGCTTAGCTATGAATTCGCGTTTGGCTAAGCTCTCCGAGCCCCCGCAAAGGTCTGCGTGGCCCAGCTAGCTTCCCAGGCCTCGGCAGGCTCAGGCAAGCTCCAGCAAGCTCCAGCAGGCTCGAGCCTTGCTGCGGCTTGTCGCGCAACGCGAAACACGAAACGCGTTCATCCCTTGAAAAATTCAAATCAAAATATGCAATCGGTGCAAAACAAAACAATCGAGCATTGAAATGTAAACAAGATCGGGGAGGGGATCAATAGCGACGAAGGACATATGCAGAGAAAGCCTTCATACAATGACTTTACATAATGGATAAATGGTAGTCCACCAGTCAAAAAAATCTACCCCTTCGATGCAACGAAACACGGTGCTACGTTGAGCTTCGGAAATGAGAAAAGCACTAGAGGCTTTGAGGAAGTCTATATAAGGCCAGATTATCCCTACATACAACACAACCTCTTTTCTATTCCCTTTTCCTCAACACTCGTTCACTTTTCTACACTAACTCATAGTCACTCACTCACACAATGCAATTCAAGAACATCGTTTTGGCATCTCTTTTGGCTACCCTTGCCACTGCCTCCCCATTGGTTACTCAAATTGGTGACGGTCAAATCCAAGGTGATACCACCACCACTTCTTCCACCGAGGCTACCTCCACTGAAGCTTCCTCTTCTGAGACTTCTTCTGTTGAGGCCACCTCCACTGTCGAGTCTACCTCTTCCACCTCTTCCGCTGAGTCTACCTCCGCCGTTGAAGCTACCTCCGTTGAGGTCACTTCCTCTGCTGAGTCTACCTCTTCTGCTGAGGCCACCTCCGAAGCCGTCTCTTCAACCACCACTGTTGTCACTACCGTTATTGGCGGTGAAGAAACCGTCTACACCACTTACTGCCCATTGACCGCTGCTGAGGCTTCTGAGTCCTCCGCTGCTGCTGCTGCTACTACTACCTCTTCTGTCGAGGCTGCTTCTTCTGAGGTTGAGGCTTCTTCTACTGAGGTTGAGACCACTTCCTCTGCTGCTGCAGCTGCTGTCACCTCTTCCGCTTCTGAGGATGACGATGACGTCACTTACGTTGATGTCACCACCACCCCAGTTGTCACCGCTTCTAGCGACATCACCCTCACTGCATACGATTACGTTACTTACACAACCACCTACTGCGGTGCCAGCGGCTCCTGCACTACCGTTACCTCTACCGGCTCTGTTGCTGCTACTTCCTTGGTCACCTCTTCCTCATCTACCTACTCTGTTCCATCTGTTCAAGAGATTATTGGATCTTCCTCTGCTTCCAACGCATCTTCTATCTCTATTGCTGATTACGAGGCTGGTGCTGCTAGACTCGCTGCCTCCGGTGCCGGTGCCATCGGTGCTGCTGCTTTGGCTCTTCTCTTCTGATTGTACGTTACGATATTAATTGATTGGTTTTATGGTTTTTGAACTCCAGCAAATGACTCGCTTCGCTTGTCATTTGCCCGCAAGTAAACTGTAGTTTAGCAGGCGACGCGCAAACAACGGACATGGCGTGTCGTTTGGCCGCGAGTGACTGAAGATTGTCGACTGGCAATTCGTAGGTGACGAGTGACACGTTCTGGTCTTAAATTGCTATTTGCAAGTGAAAAATTTTGGTACCTTGAGCCCCATGCACAGCCATGCACAGCCCAGATCCCTTGCAAGGAAGCAGCACACAACCGGTGGAAAACCGGTGAATAACCGAAAAAAATATTCCCCTTACAATATTATCCGCGGCGTAGTGCTGCACGCATCACTATTTACCTTGCTTGCCATGGCTGGCTTGCTCGCTCGCCCGCTCCCACGAAAATTCTTCACCTCCTAATTCATCTTAATCTATCAACTTCCACCCGGCCCACCGGTGGACCCCACAAAAAATTTCCACTCCCGGCGCAGCGACCGGTCGCTACAAAGTCCGCACAGTCCGCGCCGATCAATCTTTTTCGGCTGTCCGGCCAATGTGCCAAAAACCGGTCTACCTTTTTAGAACAAAAGGGAAAAAAGTTTATTGTGGCGTGCATATTAATTAGATCATATAAAAAGGGATAGATTCCCTCTAATTGAATTATTAGATCACATTGTGTTTGTTCTACATCGCAACAATTTTAATAATGAAGTTAACAACTTTGACATCAATTGTGGCTGTTTTGGCCAGTGGCTCTAATGCTCTGCCAATTTCCAATGCAATTGAATATCATGACGTTAAAACAGCAGCTCAAGTGGCTAGAACATTAGTTAACAGAGAATCGCTTGCTAATTTGGCAACTTTCAACGAAGAGACTGAGACTCCAGTTTCATTTGTTGAATACTATTCTGATTGTGACAAGGATGGTCAACCTATTTTGCTTATGATTGACATCTCATCTTCAAACAAAAACATCGAAGCTGGTTCAAACTCCTCTTTGTCTATCAGAGTGGGAGACCACGGTCTCAACGAGCACGTTGATCCTCATTACACCGGCAGCCGTCCAACTTCAGTTTTGGGCTCTCCAAGAATCAGCTTGAAAGGTTCTTTTGTTCCAGTGAACGGTTCGGTCGAACTGGACGAATGTTTCGCTACTAGACATCCTGATTCAGTTGCTTGGTATCCAGGATCGCCAATCCACACCTCCCACTGGGTTAAGTTTCAAATCGATGACGTTTACTTCATTGGTGGTTTCGGTGACAGAACCTACATTGGTGAAATCCCAGTCGAAGAATATCTCGGTGCAAGTCTTTTGAGTGAAGAGGAGCTCCAAAGCTTGCTTGAATTCGAACAAGACGTCGAAGAACAAACCAGAGGATGGTTCTCTGGTATTGTTGAATCTGTCAGCGAATTGTTCGGTGTGAAGGAAGCCGAGGATGAGGATGATGCTGAAAAGAAGTACTGGAAACACTATGGTAAAGAACAAAAGAAGTACTGGAAGCATTTCGGTAAGGAGCAAAAGAAGAAGTGGGCTCCAGAAGATCCAGAAGAGATGGATGTTGCAGAAGAAGAGGACGATGATGCTGAGAGAAAGTACTGGAAACACTACGGAAAGGAGCAAAGAAAGTACTGGAAGCATTACGGAAAGGAGCAAAGAAAGAAGTGGGCTCCAAAAGACTCTGAAGAAGTTGCTGAAGTTTCTGAAGTTGAAGATGACGATGCTGAGAGAAAGTACTGGAAGCACTACGGAAAGGAGCAAAGAAAGTACTGGAAGCATTACGGAAAGGAGCAAAGAAAGAAGTGGGCTCCAAAAGACTCTGAAGAAGTTGCTGAAGTTTCTGAAGTTGAAGATGACGATGCTGAGAGAAAGTACTGGAAGCACTACGGAAAGGAGCAAAGAAAGTACTGGAAGCATTACGGAAAGGAGCAAAGAAAGAAGTGGGCTCCAAAAGACTCTGAAGAAGTTGCTGAAGTTTCTGAAGTTGAAGATGACGATGCTGAGAGAAAGTACTGGAAGCACTACGGAAAGGAGCAAAGAAAGTACTGGAAGCATTACGGAAAGGAGCAAAGAAAGAAGTGGGCTCCAGAAGATCCAGAAGAGGTTGAGCTTGAAGAAGTTGAGACTCCTGGCGACCACTGGAAGAAGATCGGTAAGGATGAGAAGAAGTACTGGAAACATTTCGGAAAGGACCAAAAGAAGAAGTGGACTCCAAAGGACCCAGAAGAAGACCCTGAGTTAGAGGTTGAAGAAGTTGAGACTCCTGGTGACCACTGGAAGAAGATCGGTAAGGACCAAAAGAAGTACTGGAAACATTTCGGAAAGGACCAAAAGAAGAAGTGGACTCCAGAAGATCCAGAGGAAGATCCAGAGGTTGAGCTTGAAGAGGTTGAGACTCCTGGCGACCACTGGAAGAAGATTGGTAAGGACCAAAAGAAGTACTGGAAGAAACACGGTAAGGACCAAAAGAAGAAGTGGACTCCAGAAGATCCAGAAGAGGTTGAGCTTGAAGAAGTTGAGACTCCTGGCGACCACTGGAAGAAGATTGGTAAGGACCAAAAGAAGTACTGGAAGAAACACGGTAAGGACCAAAAGAAAAAGTGGACTCCAGAAGACCCAGAAGAAGATTCTGAGTTAGAGGTTGAAGAAGTTGAGACTCCTGGCGACCACTGGAAGAAAATTGGAAAGGACCAAAAGAAGTACTGGAAACATTACGGAAAGGACCAAAAGAAGAAGTGGACTCCAAAGGATCCAGAAGAAGATCCAGAATCATTCATTCTTGTGACTCAAGAATAGGTTTCGCAATTTATAAGGTATGGGCATAACGATATGAGATTATTTATACAAGTGACGAGCAAACTTGTTTTGCCAGTCTTTCTCGTGACTCAGCGAGACGTAGCTGTAAGACGTAAAAATACTTAGGCAACTGATTACCTAATGACTTAGTTTTTCCTAGCGCAAAAAAGTTTCTATTGTCAGATACTTCCTTCCTTTTTAGTCAGTTCTATCCGCTATGGTGTGAGATTTCTTATCGCGTGTCTGTGAAACACGGTATACCGGACATTAACGGTTGAAAATGGGACCCGCTAATTTGTGAATTAAACTGACAGAACTTGTCAGTATTAGGCAAGTTATACCAGCTTAATTAAAATCGACGCGTAAAACACGCTTTTTAGTGATAAAGCTGACTCGGAAAATTTGATAATTGAGCGATTAGTTTAAATAATTATTTTATTGCACTTTATATTCATCTGGTTAATTGTGATAGAGAATTAATCAAAATGGCAGTGACAACTAGACGGAGGAATGTGGGTATTGCGGCTGCCTCAGCAGTGGTGTTGGTGGGAGCCACTTCGCTCTTATTCAAGACTTATCCTCATTTGAGACCAAGTTGGTTTGGCTGTGAGAAATTTACCAAGCTGTTTGGTGAGGGGAAAGAGAAAGAGGAAGCGGAAGAGAACAGTGCCTCGTTGGGCGAGTCTACGGTTGTTGTTGGCGAGAAACCAGTGAAAGAGTGGAGCGAGGGTGAATTAAAGTCTTATTTGAAGGAGGTGAGTATATTGAGCGGATTGGAGCGAGTGTGAGTGGGTGAATACTAACAAAATCCAGAAAGAAATTATTGCTCCTGAAGGTGCTACTGTTGATGAGCTTATCGCCCTTGTTGATGAGACTAGATCTCATTAGTGTGATAGTCAGGGGCTTGAAGATGCTCGGTACCAACGCTGGTGGTGGTAGTCCGAGATTGTTATATCGAATGGTTACGTGAATGACGAGCGGGGTTACGGTGGGCGAACGCAGCCAAACGACAATTCACGCGTGTCGTATAATTACGCTGGCACATCGTCCCCCAACGATAATCTCCTTTCGCTATTCGCTGGTTATATGACACGGTCATGTGACATCTGATATGATCTTCAATCGCTATAGTTATGAGTACGCACGGTTTAATTGACTTTCGAACGATACAGGCAACGCCCGGCATACAGAGAGATGCGCGGCGCGAGTCGTTTAGTAGATTGGTAAGACCAACAGTAGTTTATCGTGTACTCGCTCGCAGCAATCGCGTATTGTGCGGTTGGCTGTGCTCGTTTGTATCGCCCGTCATTGCCTTCTCCACGCCTCCAGACCGTCCTCGAACTCCCTCCAAGTGATCTCCTCGTTTCGCAAGTAACAGAACTTCACTCCGATGCTCTCGACATCCTTGTTTCTGTATTCATCATCGAACAAACACAGATCTTCCGGCTCCACCGCATTATTCTTACACAAAGCACTGATATGATGGATCTTGGTCCCCCAGCCCCACTCACTATCCTCAATGTAACCGTCGATATTGAACAGCTTCAATAGTTTCTTGGCTATTGGTGGATTAGCAGTTCTTGAAGCTGTGAATATCTTCACTCCGTTGGACTTGAGGTAATCGAATATTCTGATCACGTCAGGGAACAATTGCAGTTCGTAGCCATATTTATCAACCACGACGCCTTTTTTCGTTTTGTGGAGTTTGACGGGGGACTGAATGTGCGTGTCACACCAACAGGCTGGGATGTTAGTAAAGAGCCTGAGCTATTGAGTCATGTGGCTCACCAGTGGCTCACCAGTATCTCAACACCGACAAACTCAGCCACACCACTCGCTACTCGATATACTCACGCCACAACGTATAATCCAGATCAAAAACAACACCTTTTGGTAACTTGTCCGACATGTTTGACCACCACCTGCTATCATATAATTGGAATAAATTTTTCAAAATAATTATTTCAAATAATATTTATGGCACCTTCTTAGGCCAACACGATGAGTGAACGCTACAACACATTTAAAACGACGGTGAACGACTCGTTCGACAAGACACAATCACTCATAGAGTCACTCATAGAAATCAAGAATCGAGGATTGGCTGATGACGACTACAAACATTTGGCTAGTCACCACAGAGAACTAGTGCTTGACAATGTCTCATTGATACGTGAGAAGAACGAGGCAAAGATAGAGTACAACAGATTGAGCGATGCGTTTGTCAGAAAGATTCATTCGAATTATAAGCAATTCAATAACATGAAACTTCAGAAATATAAGTCACAAAAGTTAAAGAATTCGAGACTGGCACTGGAGTTCAACAAGTTGATAGACCAACTACCGGAGTTGAAAACGGAACAAATCGTGGACGAAGAGGAAGGCGATAGCGAAGACAACGTATTTTTGCGATCTCTCGGGAAAAGCAAGGCTGAAATCAAGGTGAATTTCAGCAACTCCAACTTTACTGATTATCAAATCGACGAAACTGCAGTTGAAAAATTCCGTACGATATTGAAAAAAGAAGATGTCAGGAAATTTAAATTGGTCCAATTGAACGATAGATACTACGAGAGGGAAAGAACTTTGCTGCAGGGCATGGAGCTGAAATGGCAGAACCGATTGGGCGAGTTGACTAGATTCATCAAAGACGACTCCGAGAGAGTTAGAAAGGGCATAGTGGAGATCCAAGAGGAGTTGAGCGAGGAGAAGAAGGGAGACGAAGAGGATGAAGATGAGGTTGAGGTAGAGGACGAGTATTATGAGAGTTTGGATGAAGACGAGGTGGAACAGGCGGTGGGTGACGCAGAGGTGGAGCAGGGCGTTGGCGAGGTGGAGCAAGGCGAGGGTGAGATGGAGCAAGGCGAGGGTGAGGATGAACATGCAGACGAGCATGCAGACGAGCATGCAGACGAGCAGTTTGAGCATGCAGAAGAGCAAACCGAAACGCACCCAGCTGATGTCCCAAAGAATGTTTCGCCAGAACCCAGCGGCGAGACGGGCGAGAACCCTCCTGCCGAGGATTCAGACTCGGATATGGAGCTCGAGGAATGACGAGAGAGAAGCGAATATCGTTTGCCTAACGTGCTATAATTTAGACTATCATCGGAATGTAACTTGCCTGTAACGTAGCTGCATAAAATTTGCATTTTTTTTGCACTTCCATCCCAAACCAAAGCTTATAATGGTATCGTGGTTTGGTTGTATTGCTGTGGCAGTTAGTAGATGCCAACCGTGGACGTACACAACCAGTTGTGGTCGGTCTGGTAACTTATCACACCTAACACCTCACACCTCACACCTGTGGAGTTGGGGTGTTAGAATGGTAGCAAGTGCAAGCCAATGACGAGCGGATGTCGGAGTTCCCGCTTTGCTCATCACTTTGCAAGTGCGGAAGGTGCATCAATACAGTGTCCGACACGAATCATCCAGGGACACGCACCATTCGTCTCCAGTCAGCTCCGTCCGTCATTTCGGCTCATGACAATTTGTTTGTTGTAGGGTCACCCTCCCCTGCTGTTTTGCTGCTGCAAAAAATACAGCGAAACTAAAAACCACTTGATAACAACCTGCTTCCTCTACGAACCAAACAACTCCCAGACAACCCACCACAAACCACCATGAGTGAGACAATTGCTAACTATTTGCTTATCTCACTTCCTAAATCTGCTTCAACAGACTCCCAATCGCTTTCCAGATGGTTAGAACAAAGCGTTAATGGCGGAGCAGTTGAAGTTTCGAAATTTGAGTTACCTGTGTTCAAAGTCGGGACGCTCGACTCTTTAGTGTTACAAAGTGAAGAATTAGCAAAAGTTGATGGTCAATTGTATGGATCCATTGGTAAAGTTCTAGACATCATTGCTGGTATTCACGGAGACGGACCTGAACGTAAACATACAGCAAAACAAAAAATCGAAGGCAAGCCAGTCGATCAATTTTTCGAAACTTTCCACTGGAATACATCGAGATTTCGTTTAGACAAACCCATTGAAGAGTTGACAAAAACGATATCAAGCGAAGCATTGAATGTCGACAACGATTTGAGATCCTCTTATACTAATTATACACAAGCAAGATCGAATTTAGTTGCTGCACAGCGTAAACAGACCGGTGATTTATCGGTCAGATCATTACACGACATTGTCAAAGCGGAACACTTTGTTTTGGACTCTGAGCATTTGACGACTGTTCTGCTAGCAGTCCCAAAAAATTTAAATGAAACATTCCTAAGCTCCTACGAGACATTAGTTCAATTTGTTGTCCCACGAAGTGCATTAAAGATTACAGAAGATTCAGAATTCAACCTGTATGCTGTCACATTGTTCAAAAAATACTCAGCAGCATTTTTGGCTGCTGCACGTGATGCCAAATGGATCCCTCGTGAATTTGATTATTCAGAGGAAGTGATAAACAAAATGAGAAATGAATACCAAGAAGCAACAAAAGAAGAGTCAACCCTGAAAAATGACCTTTTAAGATTATCCAGATCTGCTTATGCTGAAATTGTTTCTTCGTGGGCCCATATTAAACTTTTGCGTACATTTGTTGAAAGCGTTTTGAGATATGGATTACCACCACAGTTTTACTGTTACTTGTTGAAGCTTCCCCAGAAGGCAATCGAGCGTTCCAAGTCAGAATTGGTGGCCCGGTTTGGTTATTTGGGTGGAAATGCTTTCTCAACTGATAAGAATGGTAAGATTGTTAAAGATTCAAGTTTGAACGAGTATGCTTCGTTGGTGGACCAGGACTACGAGCCGTTCGTGCTGTATGAGATAGAGTTGCAGTGATCGGCACGACTAGAAAGCGAGTCGCGAGTCCCTGAGTCATTCAGTGAGTCATGTAGTGGTTCTGTAGTAGTTTAATATTGAAAATCGAGTAGAATTTAGCGATTCTAGTAGGTCGATCGACGCGACGACGAGCGTAGAACAAAGAATGTCGTCCTGGCAACACGACTTGGTCTGGGCCTCCCAAATATTGACTTCTTCCGTGGTCATCTCAAACGCCTATACACGTTTGGTATCTGGTAGTGATATTCAATCAGTTGGTGCGGCTTAGGTAGGCTGAGAAAGATTATCAAGTTTTGCTAAGGGGTTTATGACATTCGCACGAAGATTGGAGGGTGTTTTCTCCCGAGTGCATTCGTAACAGATGCAATGCCGGCCTTCCAGGGTCAATCCAAGCAATATACCCACTTAATCCAGCCACTGCGGCCCATAATTCGTCGCCCCTCGACGTCGCTCGTCGCTCGTCGCCCCTCGATGACGTCACAAAATCGCGACTCCAAAATCCATCTCAGAGCCCTGCTATCGTAAAATACTACGTAACTTGCTTCTCGAATCTCTTTTACCTTCCTGAACTAAACCTCTCACGTCCCAAAATACCCTTGAAACGCACAAAGCACGCCCACCCAAACCAATTGTCCATCACGCTGCCCACCAACATCTCCCCACGTCGCCATGTCCAGAACATATCATAAACTAACCAGTCGAGCATCAGACTACACGAACGACGATCCCGACAGCGTGTTTGGAACCACCGAACGGAGCAGCAGTAACATATCTTTACAACATCTTGACAGAACTTCAAAGCCAGAATATTCATATTCCACCGACGCGTTAGATCCGTTCTCAGATACTCAAACCAATAAAAACCCATTCTCAGATGAAGCAGCAATAGACGACAACACAGGACGTGTCTCTGGTTTTGAGGATTTTACTTCGCCAATCGACACAAGCAACTACTCACATGTTGATTTCACTATAGAACCACAGAACAAACTACGTGGTGTTAAATTACTTTATTTTACTTCATTATTTAGCAGTATTGGAGTTTATCTTTTCGGATTTGAGCAGGGTGTTATGTCATTGATTATTACTGAGAAATCGTTTCTTGATTACTTTGACGACCCAAACAGTCTTGAAATAGGCACTTTGATAGCTCTTTTGGAGTTGAGTGCGTTGTTCTCTTCGTTAGTGGTTCCATACGTCGCAGACTCGAAAGGCCGTAAGTACACAATTCTTACCGGAGCATTGATTTTTTGCGTCGGTGGGTTGTTCCAAACGTTTGCTCCATATGAGAAAATCTGGATCATGATGATCGGTAGACTCATATCCGGAGCCGGTATTGGATTTCTCAGTTCAATCATCAATCTGTACCAGTCAGAATGTTCGCCAAATGATCAGCGTGGAAGAATTGCTTGCATGACCTTCAGTTGCAACATCTTGGGTTTTGCTTCATCCATCTGGCTGGATTTCGTTTGCTCGTATTTTAAAGGCTCCTCGTCTTGGAAAGTCCCATTATTGGTTCAAGTTTTGCTCGGTGCAGTCTTATTCTTTGGTGGATTCTATATTGTTGAATCTCCTCGCTGGCTTTTAGCTAACGATCTCGATAACGAAGGTTACAAAATCCTCAAATTGTTCAATTACGACGATCCAAATCCACAAAAGGCCAAACTGGAATTCATCAATATTAAAAACACGATTGAAAATGAAAAACTTCAACTTCAATCTCAACCTCGTTCTTGGTTAGGTGTCGTTAAAAGAAACTTCAGAGTCATCACAATCGGTGCATCATCTCTTTTCTTCGCTCAATTCAATGGTATTAATCTTGTTAGCTATTACGCACCACTCATTTTCGAAAAAGTTGGATTCGTCGGTAAGTCTGCTTTCCTTATTACAGGCCTCAATGCTATAGTTTATCTACTTTCCACTCTCATCCCTTGGGTCCTGGTTGATAACGTTCGGATTGGAGGTCGCAGAAAGTTATTCATTGCAGGAGGTCTTCTTATGGGAGCATCTCTCTTCGTTTCTGGGTTCATGGATGCAACAGGTACAAAAGCAGGATCAATTATGGTCGCTGTTCTCATTGTGCTGTATAATGCTTCGTTTGGATTCTCTTGGGGCCCTCTAGCCTGGCTGTATGCCAGTGAAGTTTATTCAGATTCATACGCAAGGTCAGTTGGAGCGTCTCTTGGAACCGCCATTAACTGGTTTAGTAACTTTGTTGTTGGAGAATTGAGTCCAAAGTTGCTGGAGTTGATTGGATGGAGACTCTATTTGATCTATGGCAGTTTCTGTTTCGTTAGTTGTGTCGTGGTGTACAAGTGGTACCCAGAGACAACAGGTGTGGAGTTGGAGGATATGGATAGGTTATTCGAGGAGTTCGAACGGAAGTGAGTCGTTCAAGCGAGTCCAGAGGAGATGATATCTGTCTGATGACTCGCTTAACGGTTCGCTTCGCTCGCCGTCAGTCATACTTCTTTATTTGTATTTATTTCTTGCTCAACTTGAGCCATTTTGGAACTTTTTTCGCAGTAGCTTGAACTGGTTCAACAGGAATGTTGAACTGCTGAGGAGCTTCGACTCTTTCATCATCCTTTGTATCTATTTCCATTTCGCTTGTATCAAGTTTCACCTCTGCCAACTCGTTCATGCTCTTGGCGTTTTCCAAATACTCGTCCTTGATGTATTGTGATCTTTTGAAATCATCTTTGTACACCAAAATCGAACGATGGCCAAGTTTACAATCTTTCACTAACTCTTTGGAAAAATCATCTTGTGTTGACAACAATTTCTGCGGTGGATAAGGAATTTGAAGTTCGAACAGCGGATCGATCTTTTGTGAAGGTGCAAACTTAACAATCTCACTAACCAGAAGTTTGTATAGATCTCCCAAAGTATCAGTTGGCTTGAGTTTGACTTGGACCGTGCTGTAATCAGGAAATTTAACTCTAACCAAACATTCTGTGACTTCAGCTGGTTTTTTCTTCTTCTCCAGTTCCTCGCGTTGTCTTTTACTCATCAACTGGTTTGGTCCGTGTGCTCTTCGAGAAAGAAGGGCTTGATATTGTCTGGCTTGTTCAACAGACATCTCGTAAACAGACTCATCGACCTCCGCCGTTCTAACATGTTCTGCTGGCTTAAAAACTTCGATCTTGGGTGGTTGAACTTCAACAGACTCAGTGGGTTTGGAAAGCTCGGAAGGCTCGACGGCTTCTATTTTCATGGTTTCATCTATTGACTTTTCAACATATGGATCGACCTTTGCTGATGTCTGTGATTGGGTTTGTTGAGCTTGTTGAGACTGCTGAGACTGCTGGGATTGCGGGTTCTGTTGAGCCTGGGTTTCCGACTTCTCCTTCTTGCTTTCCTCTCTTGAAAATCTCAACCGAAGAGTATGATTTCCACCAACAAGTCCTAAAGAACTCAATGGCTGTTGTAATTGTTGGCTGGTGCTCAAAGTAGTACCGAAACTTTGAACAACTGGTGAGTATTGAAACACCGAAGTCGAGTTCTCGGCCTGACGATCAAAAATTTTCATTCCTAACGATTGCTCGAAGTGTTCTAACATTTTAATAACAGAATCGCTACAGTCAAACTCACCAATCAATCTACCTGGGGGAGGCATCACAAATTTGGTATCTCCTTCTGGTGCAATGATTTGTAACTTCACAGTCACCTTTGTCCCTTTTGGAAGTTCCACAAGGTCCAATTTGCATCCTTGGGGTAAATTGGCTAGTCTGATTGGCAATGAAAGGTCAACTTCTGTCTTTCCATGTTTGAGACCATAGGAGGAGGTTGGAAGACCAAAATGCTTACAGCTTTCCACTAACACGTGATTCAGCGGGGTGGACGGAGTAGTTTTGCATTTGAACGTGCGAAAGTTGAATGTCACTGATATTTGCGACATTGAGTAAGTGAATGTGATAATTGGAGATAAGCAAAGGGTTATTGATCCTTTTGCCACTAGACAAAAGTGGATCAAAAAAAATATCGTAATTGGAAAAAGCTGATATTTTGTAACCAGCCACATGTGGCGCAGTAAGCAAAGCTAACGACGACAACAACAACGACAACAAGCAAAGCGACTCATCCACCGTAAGCACTCGGACGTTTTCTGTAGCCATCGAAATGGTTCCATTTATCTAAACTCTGCCTGGGTCACTAGTGTTCGTGGTACACAACTGTCATCAACAAAGCAAAGGCTGTGCAATTAGAGAATAGCTGGCTGTATGGAGATTAGTTCATCAAATAACGGAGCATTCTAGATGACTGTTTCATGTGGGCAAATACTGATCACCGCAATCGGTTATTGCCCACCTAGTACAAGTCAATGCAATCCGAATTTATGACCCATAATATCTCCAACTAAATATTAAAAATAGCGATTGATTAAAATATTGATTAAATTAATGAATACTTAGATCCCACAGACAGAATGTTAAAATAGATCGTCAATCACCTTTGACGGTTAATTATAGACATGTTATACTATTTTAACAACAAAGGGGAAATTAGAGAGGACAGCTTGTGCTGTTCACCATAATGACAAGCAAAGTAAATTATTACATAAGATATTACATCATCTAATATTCACCGTTTTCGGAAATATTTTGTTAAACCGCGTCTGTTAAATTTCTAAACACATCAATAATTAATGTAAACAAACTTCTTTTCTTATACCAACAACTGAAAGAACACAATTATTTATTTTACTTTGGGTTCTTAATATTGCTTTTACTTTCCTTTTGGTACTATGGCATCGAGAAAGACAGAAACCCACCGGAGAAATCTTTCGGCGTCGCCTATAAGAAGTTCGAGACTTGCGGGTCCAAGATCGCCTTCTAAATCTCCATCTAAATCACCGGTTAGACAAACCCAACGAGGTATTGAACTATCAGCGGAGTTTGCTGCTGCAACGGGGAACCTCAATTTAAGTCCTGAATATGTGAACAACACCAATATCAAGGTTATTGTGAGATTTAGACCCGAAAATGATATGGAAAAGAGAAATAATTCCGTTGGTATTGCAACTTATGGTGAGGATTGTAGATCAGTTTCGATTAATGTTGCATCAAACATCAATAATTTTACATTTGATAGAATCTTCAATGAAGAGACAACGCAAGACCAAATATTTAATTATTCTATCAAGAAGACAACTGATGACCTTGCCCAAGGTTACAATGGTACAGTTTTATGTTATGGTCAGACAGGTTCAGGTAAATCTTATACAATGATGGGAGATCTGGAAGATAACAACAACAAAGGTCTAATTCCGAGAATTTTTGAACAGATTTTCCAAGGAATCGAAAATTCACCTAAAACATTGGAATATACTGTTGGTGTTTCTTATTTGGAAATTTACAATGAGAATTTGAAGGATTTACTCAATCCTAAGAACAATAACAAACTTTCAATCCATGAGAACAAGGTCGATGGAATATATGTCAGCAATTTAGAGACTCTGTATGTCTCTAATTTGAATGATGTTTACACCATTTTAGATCAAGGAAATCGTAATAGAAGTGTGGGGGCCACTAACATGAACGAACAAAGTTCCAGGTCACATGCTATTTTACAAATTAGACTGAATTCCAAAAATCTTGCGGATGGGGTTATCAAGACCGGAAATCTATTTCTAGTCGATTTAGCTGGTTCTGAAAAAATCGATAAAGCTGGAGCAACTGGACAATTATTAGAGGAAGCTAAAAAAATCAACTCATCACTTTCAGCTCTAGGTAATGTTATTTATTCCTTGACGGATGGAAAATCTACACATGTTCCTTATAGGGATTCCAAGCTGACCAGAATACTACAAGAATCATTAGGAGGAAATTCAAGAACTACATTGATTATCAACTGTTCACCATCGTCATTAAATGAACAAGAGACCCTTTCTACTCTTCGTTTTGGATCACGAGCAAAAAAAATCAAAAATAGTGTTCATATCAATAGTGAACTCAGCAATAATGAATTGAAGAAAAGGTATCTTGATCAGGTGAAAGTTAATGAAGAAAATAACAGGAAAATTCAAAAGTTGGAGAGCAGAAATTCATACTTAGAAGAAGAGAATGTTCAGTTGAAAGAAGAGCTACAGAAATATAAAGACTTGATGAATATGAAAGATACACCTAATGAAGTTAACGAACTGAATGTCGAAATTTTTGAGTTGAAATCTGCTCAACAGCTATTGAAGAAAGAACTTGATAACAAGGATGCACAGATAGCTGAGTTAGAAAAGAAACAAGATGTTTCCGAGGCGCATAACACTAAGCTTGAAGCCCTAGAGAAAGCTTTGAGTCACTTTTCTAATCATATCGAGCAAGTTGAGAGCCAAAACAAGCAGTTGCGGAAGGACATTCAATCGCTAGAACAAGTGAGCAATTTGAAAAACAACAAGATTAAGGAGCTGGAAATGCAACTCAAGACACAGGAAAGGCTAGTTGAACAAGATACAGAGATGTTTGAGAATAAGTTAGGTCATCTACGAGACCGACTAGTGAATGCCAAAGGGCATCCGATCAAACACGCGATACAGGAGAGTGAGAAGGAGAATTTTGGTGGTAGTAGTGGCAGTGAACTGGATGTTGGTACTGTTAGACAGACAAAGAACCGGATTGGACTTAATTTGAGGATAGTGAAGCCAATGAGGGGCGGACAGGACGACGATTGACGACGAACGAGGACCAAATACGAGAGAAGCGAGATAGTATTGTACGGGTCATGAGCGATTTATGATTCGTTGATTACTTATAGGCTTTGCAAGTCGATTGTTGCGGGGCACGATTGTAGTCTATTCAAAAATATATACGATTATTCAAATACTTCTTGACCCAACTTCAGGCCGAGGATATTTCTAACATCGCTTGTGAAGCGGAGACTATTCAAGAGCGGAAGCAAATTCATGAGTTCTAGATCGTCAGGGTCGTTGATCCAACCTTCAATCATGATTCCGTTTTTTTTATGGAAGCTGTAGCTGATTGGTGAGTTATCTATGATGATCACTTTGCTTAGATCAACGGATGAGTTTCTTGATCTACTCACTGAACGATCTCTAGAAGCTGTGACGTTTTCGTTGCTACCGTTTGCTCCTGCCGGATAAGGAGATGAACTTGGAGTTGATTGACGATGATTAGATGTTAAAACTGATAGATCTTTGACATATCCTTTACCTTCGGCAAAGATACAACTATTTCTGTAGTATCTTTGACTGAAGAGTCTTTTTCCTTGGGAAGAGGATCCCTTATCTTTGAGCATGACCTCTTCTTCCAGGTAGTTTATGACTGGATCTGCGTACTCTTTGATCGAAGCCGTGAAGCAGACAAGGTTGAACCAATTTTTCACGATGTTAAGGAACTCATCAACGTATGGTCTTTTATAGATGTGGTAGAGAGTTGCCAATTGGGAATTAATTTTGATTTCTATCGTGGTTCCTTTATTTCTATTGAGTATTGACGAGTTATGTCTCGAGAGGGAGTGGATCAGAGTTTCGTCAAGATCCAAAACCAGCGTTTTCAATGGCATGTTTGGAGGTGAATTTATGTTGAAGTTGAATAAGAGTTTTGGGAAGATGAATTTTTTTTTGCGGGGGGACGATGTTGCAGAAACTGTCGAAGTTGCCGATCGGCTGAGTCTGCGCTGTTTGAGTATCACCGACGGCTGTAGTTGTGGTTTGCGAACGTTATCAGGAGTCACTATACTCCCCGTTGGTGACTTTATTTGATCTTCAGATTTGTCGAGCTCGAATTCGATGTCTTCTTCGACGATCGTCGGGATGTTTGATTGCGATTCCTCATATGAAGAGTTGTTCGCATGCGGATGTGCAGAGTTTGTTTGCTCCGGTGATTCTGACGGGGCTGGGTGGTTTGACGGCTGAGGAGGTGACGATGGCTGAGGGTTTTCCCCCGGCCTGAAGAACCGATAGATGAGCCTTATTGGATACGTGAGAGTCCAAAAGAGAAAGACCAGTGGCCTCCACACAAGTTGGTTAGGTAAAAACAGAATGACCTGGAGTACGAGTCTCAGCAGCGATCGATCTGTGTCTGAGTCTAGCTCTTCGTAGTCTGATTCCTGGTCGATTTCGTGTGGTTCGGGAGTCTGCGGGGCTTCTTGTCTCGTGACAATGTTCGAGTCGTCGTATTCTAACGAAGGTGTGTGTTTATCTTGGCCATCGCTGTCACACGTGTCGAGGTCGAGGTCAGGGTTATTGGCAGGACTGAATGCTTTGTCCACCGTGTTGGCGAGGAACTGGATGGAGTTCATACTCAGAGACAAGCAAAGACGCGGGGAACGAGTCTTTACAAGTGGTGTGTAGGACGGCGTTGGTTGAACTGGCGGTAATTGAAGACGACAAACAGGCGATTGCAATCAAATATAGTTTTGATAAATATTTTTTTCGAGCCTCATAAAAATAGATAGCCCAACAAAAACATATCGGATGAGGAAGTCAAGCAAGCAAAGCCAGCAAAACGAGCAAAGCAACACTTGCGAATCGCGCAAATGGGCAGCAACGACAAAGCGAACACACAGAGGTGTCGGGTGTTTTGAAGAGGTTCGTCCGCTCAGCACAACCACATCCTCTTCTCTGTCCTCCGCAAATCCAACAACTATAGACGAGTTCTGAGTAGAAAATGGTATTTTTACATTCTCGAAAATTATCTGCTTTTATTTGCCGGGCGACGTGATCAGCCGAGCAATCCGTCTTAATCTGCACCACCCACAACGACTCGTTACTCGCTTCTTCCCCTGCCACGGCCCCGGCCCCTGCCCCGACCCCTGCCCCGGCCTCTAAAACCACCTCCCTGCGACGCTCTCCTGCCAACCGAATCGTTCTCCGTAGACTGAGAAGACTGCGAAGAAAAGCTATCTTTCCTAGTGTGGTCCGCCTTTTCAGGGTCTAGCCTGTACCTGAAATCATACCCGTCCGACCTGCAGTCCATCTTGACACAGCCATCATCCACGTCCAACACTAACAGACCATAACTCAGATCACAAAGATTGAAGTGCCATGTGTTTTGGAACGAGATGTAGTACAAATCGTTCAGCTGTCGTATAATCGTATTCAGTTCCCGTTGTCTCGACTGTATACCAAAAGAGTCAAGATCCTCATTGGCCAGTAGCGATTGCGATAGATGGAGCGGAAGAATATCTTCAACACCTTTTGTTGAGATTGGAATTTTGTCGAAAACTTCGAGGGCCAGCTCTGTACAAGCAATCATCATCGGATCATTCAGCTTGAATAACAGTTTTTCGAACCTGGGTTGGATATTCTTCCAAATCACAGCAATTTTGGATCTTGATTCGTTGAACTTGAGCTTGAAACTTTCAAAGCTAGGGTTTATCGATAGTTCGTTGTAGGATGATGTGTACTTGAAATGTAATGAATTTGAGATTGAATAGTCCATCTTGAAAAATATTAATAAGTGCTCCAGAAGTGGCTCTCTTGCCGGCGATTGATGCGTTATGAAGATCTTTATTGATTTGTTGTAGGTCTCTTGATCTTTCTCTGCGAATTCAGTCAATGTGTAAACCAATCTGCCCATCTGGAGCAATGTGATCCAAATGTTACCCGGATCACCAGAGATCGGTAGTAGTCCCTCAGAGTTGTCCAGATCCTCGAAATTAGAATTGTCCCCAATGATATCGCGCAGTTCCAACGACGACCCTTGATGGAATAATTTATGATACGATAACGAGCCGCCAATCCCACTGAACAACAGCGTCTGTCCCGTGTTGGTGGTCATTGTGAAAACGCTGCCGTCATCAACAACATGTAAATTTGGAACTTTGTAAACCCCGTACCGAAACTTGTTCACCACCAACGAGTCCTCGCACATACCATAGATCGTATAGACAGGGACGTTCAGCTTTAGCTCACCCTTGATGAACTTGCTCAGCTCAGAAATATGCTGATTCGCCAACAATGACTTCAAGTTCTCATTCTCACTCGAAAGATGTTCAACAGCATCTCCAGTAACTTTCGATAGCTTGGATATCTCCAGTATCAAGTTCTCTGGTAACAACGGTGAAAACTCAACAATATGTCTCAAATATGACTCATGAATCCTCTCAACGCTCCCTTCATCAAGAAATCCAAAGTTTCCCGTGTGGATAATCACATCCGCACCATGTTCCTCTGCCAATTTGTTGAACAGTGACAACTCACCACGAATATCGGCAACAGCCAATATCCTGACACCCGATTGATCAATTACCCTTGTACTCATTGAGAGATAATTGTGAGTCAACTCCTCACACCAACCAATCCACAAGGACAATCAAAAACACTCACAATCGTTCTGCAATAACTCAACTCGAGTCGACAACGTTTCACCAGGTTCGTATTTGTAAGGGTATTTGAGGTTTGTTAACACCAACTACCCCCTCTTTTTTTAGCACCTCTTCGGGACACGAAAGTTTTTTGGCAGAATGTCTGCTTATCAAGACCGAACGTCGAGCAAAGCGCAAGTAGTGCGAAGTACGACTGAATGGCACTACTACATACCCGCGAGCTCTGCTCATCACTCATCGGGCTACTCACGACTTAGTTTATATAACCACTGTATTATCGTCCTGATAGTACACACAAATAAAAACAAAAGATTTCACGGCACCGAACAGCTCGGCCTGCGTCGCTCGCTCACCTCACACTTTGGCAGCCAACTCCTCCAACAACCTGTAATCTCTCTTCTCAATACTTCCGTTACCTGGCAACCTGGTCTGTCCCATCAAATATTGATCAACCTCACGGGCACACTGTCTACCCTCTTGGATACCCCAAACAACCAGCGATTGTCCACGTCTACAATCACCAGCAGTGAACAAGTTTCCTTGAGCTTCCACCCTGTATCCATTAGGTTCCGTAGTAGCAACAGTACCACGCTTCGTACGCTCAACAGATAATTTGTCAGATTCTGGTCCAATGAAACCCATCGAAAGCAAAACAACCTCAGCAGGGAAAAACTCCTCAGAGCCAGGAACCTCAGCCATTTGCCATGCTCCAGAGTCAGAACGTTTCCATTCGACTCTCACAGTATTGATTCCTTTAACATTTCCTTCATCATCACCAACAAACTCTTTAGAAAGAATACAGTATTCTCTTGGATCACGGCCGTAATGCTCTTTAACTTCAACATGACCATAATCAACACGGAAAATACGTGGCCATTGTGGCCATGGATTGTCCTTGCCTCTGTCATCTGGTGGGGTTGGCAATAGCTCAAAGTTGATAACAGATTTAGCACCATGTCTGGTTGCAGTACCCAAACAATCGTTACCGGTATCACCACCTCCAATAACAACCACATTCTTTCCTTCGATTTGTGAACGGATTTCATCCAAATTCTCCTCCAACAATGCCTTGGTGTTGCTCTTCAATAGAGTCATGGCAAAATTGATGTTCTTCAACTCTCTTCCCGGAATCTTGAGATCCCTAGGGATTGTAGATCCAACACACAACAAGACTGCATCGTTCTCAGCCCTCAATTGGTCGACAGTAACGTCTTCACCAATGGTAGTGTTACAAATGAAAGTAACACCTTCAGCTTCCATCAAATCAGTTCTTCTCTTGACAATTCCTTTATCGAGCTTCATATTTGGAATACCGTACATTAACAATCCACCAGGTCTGTCAGCTCTCTCATAAACAGTAACAGTGTGACCAGCTTTGTTCAATTGATCAGCAGCTGCAAGACCAGATGGACCAGATCCAATGATAGCAACCTTTTGTCCAGTTCTCACCGCTGGTGGCTGAGGTTTGATCCAACCTTGTTGGAATCCATAATCAATAATACCAGCCTCAATAGACTTGATTCCAACTGGTGCATTTCCTGAAACATTCACGACACATGCACCCTCACAAGGAGCAGGACAAATCTTTGAAGTAAATTCCGGGAAATTGTTCGTCATCAACAAACGTTGAAGAGCATCGTACCAACGATCTTTGAAAACAAGCTCGTTCCACTTTGGAATAACATTTGAGATAGGACAACCGGTATCAGATTGACAGAATGGGACACCACAATCAATACATCTTGCAGTTTGATAGTGCAAATCTTCTTTAGTCAACCGACTTGATAACTCTTTCCAATCATTGGTTCTAGTCTTGGCTGGTCTGTAAGGTTCATGTCTTCTCTTGTACTTAACAAAACCACCAACTTTGTCCAACTTAACAGCCTTAGATTCTTCGGCCTTGATGTCAATGATAGTGTCCTCGAGATCCATAACCTTTGGCTCTTTGGCAGCAGCAACTGCAGAAGTATGGTGTCTGGACCGTGGTTTCGAGAATTCACCATTAGTAACATCAGCTTCTGGATCCTCTCTGATGGTAGAATAGTAGCTCGAAGCTTCTTTTTGTTTCAACTCGGCCTGTTTTTTGGCTTCTGCCTCAAGAACTTTCTTATACTCAACTGGAAGAACCTTGACAAATCTCGATAAGAATCTGTTGAAATTGTTCAAGATCCGATCTGCAATTTCGGAACCAGTGTAATGTCTGTGATCTTCGAGCAGACCTCTGAGGAAGGCAATCTCAGCAGGATCAGAAACAGATGAAAGCTCAACAAGTTCCTTGTTCAACTTCTCCTCGAAGTCTTGTGCCATATCCAAAACGTAAGCAATACCACCGGACATACCAGCAGCAAAGTTACGTCCCACAGATCCCAAAACAACCACTCTACCACCAGTCATGTACTCACAGCCGTGGTCACCTGTTCCTTCAACAACCGCAGTTGCACCGGAGTTTCTCACAGCAAATCTCTCTGCCGCAATACCCCTGAAGAAAGCAGTACCGGAGGTTGCACCGTACAAACAGGTGTTACCAATGATGATGTTCTCCTCAGCCTTGAACTTGGAGTCCTTTGGAGGGTAAACAATCAACCGACCACCGGAGAGACCTTTTCCAACATAATCGTTACAGTCACCTTCCAGTTCAAGAGTGATACCTGAAGCCAAGAAAGCACCAAAAGATTGACCAGCAGATCCACGAATGTTAACATGGATAGTGTCATGAGGCAAACATTGAGGTCCAAATTTCTTCGAGCATCTGTATGAAAGTGTAGTTCCAATAGACCGATCAGTGTTGATTGCTTCGGCTTCAATTGTGACAGGCAATCCTTTGTCCAAAGTGATTTCTGACTCATCGATAAGCTTGTTGTCCAATCTCACGTGTAATCTGTGATCTTGTTTCTTGACACATCTGGTAGCAACACCAGGTCTGATAGTATGAGCTGGAGTCAAAATCGGAGAAAGATCAATATTAGCATTTTTAGTAGTTCTCAGATCATCTCTAACATAAAGCTTCTCAGCTCTACCAACCATTTCGTCAATAGTACGGAAACCAAGCTTTGCCATGATTCCACGCAATTCGTTAGAAATGTAGTAGAAGAAGTTGATGACATGTTCCGGAGTACCCTTGAACTGCTTTCTCAAAACAGGATCCTGGGTAGCAATTCCGACTGGACAGGTGTTTGTGTGACATTTTCTGTTGTACACACAACCCATGGAAATCAATGGAGCAGTAGCGAAACCCCACTCCTCTGCTCCCAAGAGACATGCAATAGCAATATCACGACCAGTCTTGATTTGTCCATCGGTTTGAACAGTGACACGTCCTCTCAAATCGTTCAAAACCAAGGTTTGATGAGTCTCAGCAAGACCTAATTCCCATGGAAGACCAGCATATTTAATACCAGTCCATCTTGCAGCACCAGTACCACCATCGTGGCCAGAGATCAAAATATGATCAGCTTTGGCTTTGGCAACACCAGATGCAATAATACCAACACCAACCTCAGAAACAAGCTTCACAGACACTCTTGCACGAGGGTTAGCACATTTGAGATCGTAAATCAACTGTTTGAGATCCTCAATTGAGTAAATATCGTGGTGAGGAGGTGGAGAAATCAATCCAACACCTTCTGTAGAATGTCTGGTTTTGGCAATGCTACCACTCACTTTGTAACCTGGCAATTCACCACCTTCACCAGGCTTGGCACCTTGAGCCATCTTGATTTGAAGCTCATCTGAGTCAGCCAAGTAGTAGGAAGTGACACCGAAACGACCAGAAGCAACTTGCTTGATGGCGGAACGCATAGAGTCACCATTTTCAGCAGTCTTCGAACGCTCAACATCTTCACCACCTTCACCGGTGTTGGACTTTCCACCAAGTCTGTTCATAGCAACAGCCAAAGTTGAATGTGCCTCCATCGAGATAGAACCATAGGACATTGCACCAGTACAGAAACGACGAACAATCTCTGTCCATGGCTCGACCTGATCAATTGGAACTGGCGTAGAGTTGGCAAAGTCAAAGTCCAAAAGTCCACGCAAAGTACAATTCTTGATGGCTTCGTATTCTTTTCTAGAATATGCTTCGTAGGCCTTTTCGTTCTTGTTTCTCACAGCATCTTGAATGTTGGCGATGGCAGATGGCTCGTTAATGTGAGCATCTCCACCATCTCTCCAATGGTATTCACCAGATTCAGGTAAACCTTTAGGAAGAACAGTGATACGCGAAGGGAATCCTTTCTCATGCAATGAGAAAGCGTCTTGAGCAATGTACTCAAAAGTGATACCTTTGATTCTCGAGGCTGTTCCTGAGAAACAACGGTCAATAACTGAGTTATCCACACCTAAAGCCTCGAAAATCTGGGCACCTTTGTAAGAAGCCAAGGTCGAAATACCCATCTTGGACATAACCTTCAACAAACCATCGTCGATGGCATGCTTGTAGTTGTCCAACACCTTTTGGTCTGATAATCCACCGGCCAAGAGACCTTCTCTGTTCAGTTTGGTCAATGTCTCCATGGCCAAGTATGGGTTAACGGCATCGACACCGTAACCAACCAAGCAACAAACGTGATGAACCTCTCTGGCCTCAGCGGTCTCCACAACAATGGCCACCTTAGCACGTTGTTTTTGTCTCACCAAATGGTGATGAACTGCACCAGAGGCCACAAGAGCGCCAACAGGAACCCTTGTGGCACTGGTGTTTCTGTCGGACAGAATAATGATTTGACGGTCATCAACAATCGCTTGCGTAGCCTCTTGACAGATCCGATCCAGAGCATCTGTGTAACCGGTCAAAGATTCAGACTTATCAAAAGTGATATCAATGTTAGCCACAGACCATTTTGGGAACACTTTGTTGATCTCCTTAAGCGCAACGAGCTCGTCGTTCAACAAAACAGGAGATGGCATCAAAAGACGATTACATTGTGAAGCATTCATTTCCAAAAGGTTACCTTGAGGACCAATGTAACATTCCAATGACATGACGATTTTCTCTCTGATTGGATCAATTGGAGGGTTGGTGACTTGAGCGAAAAGCTGTCTGAAATAATCGTACATTAAACGTGGTTGCTCAGCAAGACATGCAAGTGCCGAGTCGTTACCCATGGATCCAAGAGCCTCTTTTCCTGTAGAAGCCATTGGAGCCAACAATGCCACGACCTGTTCTTGAGTGTAGCCAAAGGCCAAGAGACGTGGATCTTCTTGGACTTTGACAGAAAAGTCAATGGCAGTCGAAAGCTCGACGCCCTTGCCCTCAAGTTTGGTGAAAAGCTCAGGCATTGTGATCATATTGGATAAGATCCATGCCTTGAAATCAAATCTAGAGGCAACCTGTTTCTTGAGCTCTTTATCATCAACGATACGTCCTTCCTTAGTATCAACAAGCAACATACGACCAGGCTGCAATCTTCCTTTCTCCACCACCTTGCTAGATTCAATTGGAATAACACCAACCTCAGAAGCACAAATCATTCTGTTATCGTCAGTGATATAGTACCGACAAGGTCTGAGACCGTTTCTGTCGAGATTAGCACCACAGAATCTTCCGTCCGAGAAAGTGAAAAGAGCTGGTCCATCCCATGGTTCCATCAAACAGGCAGCCCACTCGTAGAAAGCACGTTTCTTTGGGTCCATGTTTTCGTTGTTTTGCCATGCTTCTGGAACGAGCAACATAACAGCTTCAGGAAGAGACAAAATTCCGTTAATCACAAGCAGCTCCAAGACGTTATCAAGAGCAGCAGAATCAGATCCTCCTTCTTCAATGATTGGATACAATTTATCAAGATCCTCCCCGAATAACTTAGATTGCATGACACCTTCTCTAGCACGCATCCAGTTCTTGTTACCACGGAGAGTGTTGATCTCACCGTTGTGAGCTGCCCACCGGAGAGGTTGTGCTCTGTCCCAAGATGGGAAGGTGTTGGTAGAGAATCTGGAATGGACGAGAGCAAAATGACACTCGTAATCGGCGTTCACAAGATCATGGTAGTATGAGTAAACTTGTGAAGGAACAAGTTGACCCTTGTAAACAATGTTCTTATTGGACAACGAGCAAATGTAGAACCAATTGTGCAATCCGATGGTATGTGTTGCTTGTTTTCTGAGAATGAAGAGTTTCTTCTCAAACAGTTTTTCATATTTTGATTCAAACTCGTCTTCAGAGATAATCTCTTTTGGGCTGGTTCCAGAACCGTAAACGTCTTCGAGGACAACCAGAGGTTGGAGAATAAGAGGTTCTCTGGAAAGAGCTGCAGGACCCAAAATAGAAGAATCGACTGGAACTTCACGCCATCCAAGAACACGAAGACCAAGAGAACCGGCAATACTCTCAAAAGTGGCTTTCGACTTGCGAAAAACCTCTTCATCTTTTTTGAAAAATAAATTACCCACTGCGTATTGCGAAAGAGGTGGCAATTCGATTCCACAATGGTAGTCAAACTCCCTGGTCATGAATTTGTGGGGAATCGAGGTCATCACACCGGCACCATCACCGTCCCTAGCGTCGGATCCCACCGCACCTCTGTGCGTCATGTTACAAAGCAAATACCGAGCATCCGAGATGATTTTGTGGGCAGGTTGACCTTTGATGTGACAGGCAAAACCAACACCACAATTGTCCTTCTCTAACGCTGGATCATACAAACCTTTTTTAGTTGGAATAGCCGAAGCCCAGGATGAATTCTCTGGAACTTCATCATAGTTGTACACCGAGTAAGCCTCCGGGGTCTCGCCCTGGGCTGGCTCGTACTCGAGGTGTTGTTCTGATTTGATGACCATGATATTTGGTTTTACTAGTCAAAAACAAGAGAAAGAAGAAAACAAGGAGTGATAACACTGAAAATTTTTTCAATGTAGGATTCAGTCCAAGTCATATAGGCAAAAAAAATGCAGACATGAATTCGTTCGTGTGCCCCGCTCGATCGTGTAGGCTGGGAAATAACATGACTCCACGAACAGCCCTCAAGCCGCCCTAAACACCCCCAAGCCGCCCCGAGCGGCCCCGCAGATGACAGCCAGTTCGTATGATAACGTTGCGTCAAACAATCTCTGGCCAATCCAAAGTCGCGAATTTGCAACCTTAGGGGCTGCGTTGCACGGTGCACGACCGTGCTGCATGGGGAAAGTTTGAACCAAACCAGAAAAACAGGTTCGCGGGTACGCTTAGAGGGGGTGTGAAAGCGGATGACCCGACGAACATGAATGAGGTCATCCGCAGTACCGGGGGGTAGAATATCTTAGCCGAGAAAACAGACTCTTCAACTTTTCACTGAGCCATTCACCACTGCATAAGGTCTCCGGCGTGGCGGCGTGGTCCGCTTTTGGAACTTGCCGCACGTCCGCCGCACAACGCGTTATCGCTATCTATCAAAAATCCAGATAACACGGATATTACCGTCTTTTTCAACTTCCAAATTTTTCACTTTTTGATATTTTTATTTTTCTCTGTTTGAGCCGCACAATGCGGCCTCGGCTATATTAAAACAAACTACTCTATACAATGCATTAGTTTTCGTCATCGTCTTCGTCTTCGTCGTCCTCGGCTCCTCCAGACTCGGCCTCCATCACAGTCTCTCTGTACTTGTCGTGGTACTTTCTAGCAATTCTGGAAGCCTTACCTGCGTTCACAGCTTCGGCACGTGCACGAGCTTGCAGTTCTTTCAATTGATCTTTGAAAGATGACCGCACAGCCCTGTTACTGAAACAATCCCACATCTTGAGTCCTGCACTTGCACCACCAATAACAAGGTTACCTGCCACTTCGATATCCGGAGCAAAACTGGAACTCAAAACGTTACCACAACCAAAGTCTCTGCTTAAAACCATAGATGGACCTTTCTCACCGATTTTCCAAAGCTTGACGACCTTGTCACCCATTGCACCCGTCACAAGCAAGTTGTTGATGTAGTTGTTAGATTGTAATGTAGAGATACCCGAGTCGTGTGCATGAAGGGTCCAAAGTGGTTTCGATTCCATTTTAGCATCAAAACAGTAGACGTTACCCTGGTCTGTACCGGCATAGAAAATGCTGGAGTTGGCTCCCCATTGCACAGCCTCGATTTCTTCATGGTTACCGATTTTGAACTTTTTGGACATTGAAGATTCTTCAGCAATTCTGACATCAGACACAGCACAGTAGGAGTCGTAACCACCCGTTAAAAGGATAGAACCGTTGTTGGCTTCAGTGCTGTCTTCGAACCATTGGGAAGCGGAAACGTGTTTTCCTTGATGAATAGTGTTCATCGAACGAGCAACTTGACAAGAGGTCAAATCCCATAACTTCACAGTTGCATCGGCCGAAGTTGAGGCAAGAACGTTTCTGAAAGTTCTGTTGTGTGACAAAGAAAGAACAGCATCCGTGTGATGAGTGGTGACGTGTTTCTTACTCTTTGATTTCTTCTTCTTCTTTGACGAACTTGCTTCCAATTCTTCTTCACCAAGAATAACATCTGGGAATGCTTTATCGATACAATCGAGGTTCCAGATTTCGATTGTTGGATCGAAAGTACCAACGGCAGCGAAATTACCAATGTTGGAATCGTCATTTGCTCCACCTGGACGGAAACTCATCCACTCCACACATAATGGGAATGACGGAAGCATGAGATCATGATGAATATACAAGTTGTTCTCTCTCACCATTCCTCTGGCCACATCTGCGTCCAGCTTGTCGGCTTCTTCTTCCTCAGCTCCTTCTGGGGCACCTGCTCCATCGTCATAGATGTAAACGTCGAGATATGAGATATCGTCCTCGGTTCTGGTAGCAAGAACCATGTTATCTGTAGGGTAAACTTGAAGTTCGGCTTTTTCTTCAGCCATATCGTGTTCGTTTGGCAAAGAAATGAAATGATCCTCCGGTGCGTCTTCGACATCTTCGTCTTCGTTATCGCTGTTGTCTTCTGCAACACCGGCTTTCTTAATGTACGAGGCCGATGAGTTCGTCAAACCTGGGAACATGGTGATTGGCTCTCCTGTGACTTCATCGACTGGATCTTCGTCGTAGTGTTCCAAATCGTACTCGCGGAGGTCGTCATCTGCTTCGGTCTGTCCTCTGAGGTTTGAGGTGTTGAATTTTTGTTCAGTTTGTTCTTCTTCGTCTTGAGCTTCTTCTAAACCGGCTTGAGCCTCAGATATTTGGAGTCTAGCCATTTCTTCAATTCTGGCCATTTCATCGTCGTCAAGAACGTATTTTTCAGGAAACTCCGATGGGAAGCCCCTTGGGACCCAGCAGGATGCGGAAATCATGACAAGGGAGGAGTGCTGGTGGGCTGTAGGGGTTTAGTTGAGGGTGAAAGGGATATTATATCTTTTCAAAAATTTTTTTAATTTTTTTTTTTAAAAAAAAAAAAAAATTTATTTTAAGTGAAAAATTTCAAAAATTCAAAATATGTTACCCGGTTTAAAATTTGTTGATGATTCAATGATTTAAAAAACTATGAAAAATACAAGGCACCTGTGTCCCCTTCTCTCTTTTAAATACCTCCAACAAGTTCCCCAAACATGTCGGATAACGAGAAAACAATCGAGAATCTTCTTAAGAAGCTCGCTATGGGCGAGGAGCTCACTGAGACACAGAGGAAAGAGATGAAAGACTATAAGTTCTGGAAGACTCAACCTGTTGCCAAATTTGATGAGAAAATCGATCGAGAAGGACCAATTGACACAACAAAGACGCCAGAAGACATCCCAGACGAGCCATATCCGATGTTGAAGGAATTTGAGTGGGTCACAATCGATTTGGAGAAGGAAGAGGAGATGAATCAAGTTTATTTGTTGCTTCATGAGCATTATGTTGAGGACCAAGATGCTACTTTCAGATTCGAATATAGTGCAAAGTTCTTTGAATGGGCATTGAAACCACCTGGATGGAAGAAGGAGTACTATGTTGGTGTCCGCGTGAAAGCAACAGGTAAATTAGTGGCATTTATCAGTGCAATTCCATCATTATTGAATGTTCGCAAAACCGATATCCCAAGTGTGGAGATCAATTTCCTCTGTATTCACAAGAAACTTCGTTCCAAAAGACTCGCACCGGTGCTCATCAAGGAGATCACAAGAAGGGTCAACAAAAACAACGTTTGGCAGGCACTCTTCACTTCTGGTGCCGTTCTTCCAACACCAGTCTCCACCTGTAGATACACACATCGTCCACTCAATTGGGAGAAATTGTACGATGTTGGATTTTCTTCGCTTCCTCCAAACGTCACCAAGTCCCAGATGATCGCGCAATATGCTCTTCCATCCACTACAAAGACCAAAGGTTTGAGAAAGATGAAGGCCGAGGACGTTGACCAGGTGTTTGAATTATACAACAAGTTCCAAGCAAGATACGATTTGATCCAAGTATTCAACAAGGAAGAGTTGAAACATTGGCTTTATGGTAATGAGCAACAGTCCAAATTGCCGGAAAACGAGAAAGTCATCATTACGTATGTTGTCGAGAACGACGAAGGTAAAATCACAGACTTTTTCTCCTTCTACGTTCTTCCATTCACTGTCATTAACAATCCAAAATACTCCCAGTTGGGTGTTGCATATCTGTTCTACTATGCTTCAGACGTTGTGTTAGATCAAGACCAGGACAGTGTTGAGTCAAACGCCAAACTCGCCAAGAGACTCAACAGTCTTATAAGCGATGCTCTTGTGGTGACTAAGAACTTGAAGATTGATGTGTTCAATGCTTTGACGTCACAGGATAACGTTTTGTTCCTCAAGGATCTCAAGTTTGGAAACGGTGATGCATTCTTGAACTTCTATCTGTTCAACTACAAGGCTTTCCCTATCAACGGAGGCATTGATGAGAAGAGTAAAGAGTATGATTTGGTGAACAGAAGTGGTGTTGGTGTTGTTATGTTGTAAGGGGTGAGAGGCGAGCGGACGACTGGCACAGCGGGTCGTTTTATTGGTTCATCAGTGACGTAGGTCGTTCTGCGAGTCAGGAATGAGATGCTCGTCAAGAAGATCTGGCAATTGCCTATTTTATGAAGTATTGTACAAGAGTTAACTACAAAAAAACCGTCAAAAGAGCAGTATGAAAAAAGCTACCATTACGTAATCAGAATAATCAAAACTGTGGCTTTGACATGCACCCAGCTTTTGCTTACCTCATCACACGTCATATCTCGTGCTGCCCAAAAAGAAACTCCGATCTAATTTATAATCAACCTTATCGTAGCGCAAAAACGTAAACACAAATAAACCTTTTGCGATGCCATGACATGAGCTACAACAGTATCCCCGTTGAGGATGATGATGACGATCTGAAAGACCTTCCACCGATCGTGGTGGAAACGCTGGGGCTCCGAGAATCGCCTATAAAACCTTCCCCTACCCATCTGCTAACCTTCAGATACTTTCTTTTGAGCGTGATCTTTGTTGTTCCGGGTGCCTTTATCGAAACCATGAACTCCTACAGAACCACAAGTGCCCCGTACAGTGTTCTATTTGTCCAATTCCTGTCTTATCCAGCCGGAAAATGGCTTGCAACTGTATTACCTAACCGAACTGTCAGTGTCTTTGGGTTCACCTTCAATTTAAATCCAGGCCCATGGACAATAGAAGAGTCAGTCCTTGTGACACTGACAGCAGCTTCAGGAGCCACAGGAAATCAGGGAACGGCAGGCATCTCACTGGCCCAAATCTACTACGGGGAAGAAATTAATCCTTTGGTAGCACTTACATTCATGTACTGTATAGTATGGACAGGATATTCGTTTGCAGCCATTGCACGAAATTTTGTGCTGTACGATCCTCAATTTGTATGGCCACAAGCACTGATGCAAACGTCTCTTTTCAAAGCTTTGGGTAACTTGGAGGATAATAAAACCGACCACAAACGGTCCAGCAAACAGATGAGAGTTTTCGCACTTGGTCTGTTATTCATGTTTCTATGGCAGTTTTTACCAGAGTTCATCTTCCCGATGACAGCTTCTCTTGCACCTCTCTGTTGGATCGCAGCGACAAATCCCACTGTTAATTTCCTCGGTTCTGGACTCGGAGGACTTGGAGTGCTGAATATTTCACTTGATTGGAGTAACATCACGTCTTCGGTGATGTTGAGTCCATATTGGACAATTTGTTTGCAATTCATTGGGTTTGCTCTGATGTGTTGGACAATACTCCCATTCGCCAAATGGTTTGAAAACGGCAAATTTTCATTCGGACTGATGGATAATCGTATACTGTTGGATAATGGAACACCTTATCCAACCAATGAGCTCATCACAAGCGATCTCCAATTCAATGAAACAGCCTACCAGATACTTGGTCCTATCAACCTTGGAAATCAGCGTGTTATCAATATATTCTTCGATTACGCTGCTTATATGTGTGCAATTGTTTGGATTCTTAGTTTTGGTTGGCATGATCTTGTTGCTGGGATAAGGAGAAAGAAGCCTCGAGATAAACCACTACTTTTGCGCACCGATAGAATCAACAAAATGTATTCATTACACGACGATATCCCAAACAGTTGGTTCTTCACGTTGTTTTCACTCAGTTTTATCTTGCTCTCCTCGATTCTGATTTTCACGGACCAACTGTTCATCCCGTGGAAAACATACATCGTAGCATTGATTCTTGGTGCTCTTATAGTGACCCCAATGTCGTACCTCTATGCAATTTCCAACTTCCAACTGGCAATCGGAACGGTCAACGAGTTGTTATATGGACTGATGATTCAAAACACGTTTTTCTCGGGTTCAGACAACAAAAAACATCCTTGTGGAGCTGCAATTTATGGAGCAATTGCTGGAAATTGTTGGTATCGTGCACAGTATCTTCTTCAAGACCAAAAAATTGGAATGTACAACAACATTCCGCCAAAACTAGTGTTTTTCTCGCAAATATTCGGAGACCTGATTGGAGTTCCATTCAATTATATATCTTTGAGGTGGGTCATAAGTAACAAGTTTGAATACCTCAATGGAACCAAGATAGACCCTTTACATCAATGGACAGGCCAATTGCTCACTTCCTACAATAGCAATGCCATCGGATACGTCATTGTGGGACCGAAAAAACTGTTCCAACGTTATTATCTCCTTCCATTTGGATTTGTATTTGGAGCTGTTCTTCCCCTGTTGATGTTTTATACTTACAAACGAACCGGATTCTCTAAGATTAGACAGTTCAATCTGACAATCATTTTCTCCACAATGTCACATTTCTATGGAAACATCAGCACTGGATACTTCACTCGGTTTCTTCTTGGAACTTTCACAATGCATTACTTGTACTATTACAAGAAACGTTTGTTTCAGACGTATAACTACGTCCTAGCAGCATCTTTCGACACTGGATTCAACCTTTGTAACTTGTTCATATTCATTCTGTTTGGAACAGGAATTTTCAATCATTGGGAGCCTGTTTCATTCCCGCATTGGTGGGGAAACGACGCAAAGTCAATTGAGAAATGTTATGCTCTTTGACCAATTGGTATATTTAGCCTTCGTGTATTCCTTCATCGATAAACTTACGCATTTTCTTATTCTTTTCCTCTTCGATGATCTCCATCTCCTCGTCAGATGGTGGCAGGGCCTCATTATCGAGATCGGCTTCTCTAGCTTCGGCAAATGATTGCAGTCTGTTTTGAAGTTCTTCACGACCGTCAACAAGGACACCTTTTGGAAGTTTGCCACCAGCAAAAGCTTTGAGGTTTTCCACTTTTTCAGCTTCTTCACGTAAAAGATTGAACATTCTTGACATACGACCGATTGATAACAGCTTCTTCCTAAGAGAGGCTCTTGCTTCGAGCGATGGACTCGATATACTTCTGTCAGTTGACGATGTTTCCGAGATATCCTTCAATGACTCTGCAACATCACGCGCAAGTGGTGTCTCTTGGACGAGTTCTTGTTCTGTACAAATGTTCAACAACGAAACGAGCATGTCCAACACCTTCTCAGAAACAAATGGGAGTGACCATTCAAAGACGTCCATGAAATCTGGCAAACGGTACGGTTTAGGACTCGAAACGAATTGCTTAATGTTGAAAGTCGAGCCGTCGTAAACTAGTGCTGCTGCTTTATTTCTGTATGTTCCGCAGTAATTTGGAGCTGAAAAAAGGGTAATGACCGAGGGAAAACCAGTAGAATCGTTTTTACGATACATTCTGTAACCCGAATCTTGAGCCTGATGAGCACGAATGACACTGAGAAGATTGTTATTTTCTAAGAACTTGCAAACTGCTTTGTGAGTATAATAATAAGAACAATGTCGTTCTTCATTCGGTCTGAAGAAAGTATCGAATGAGTTACCCTCCAGTTGTTCTGTGTCAAATTCAGGTGATGGGTCTGTCCACATGAGATCGCAATACAAACCTCTTGTAGGGAAGTCGTATTTGAATCTATCGATCGAATTGACGTCCTCGACGACAACCAAATCTTTTGAAATTCCACCGTGAACACAGAAGAATTGCTCGTTCAAAATGGCACTCAATGGGAGAGTCCTGAACGAGGCTAATGCTTCTCTGTAGATTTTCGAAGAGTACTTGACTTGACATTCTCTTTTGAAGGTAAAATGTTCAGTCATCCTTTTCGATTCATGATTACCCCTGAGCAACCAAAATCTGTTGGGGAAGTTGATTTTCATCGCATACAGCAAAATCAACACTTCAATTGAGTAATCTCCACGGTCCACATAATCTCCTAGAAACAGGTACTGGGTGTCTTTTGGATCGCCACACATCTCGAAAAGTTTGAGTAAATCGTGATACTGTCCGTGAATATCACCAACCACGGTGGCAGGACAGTCGATACGTAGCAAGTTTGTTTCTTGTGACATCATTTCGCCGGCAGTTTGAAGGATTGTTGTCAACTGGGGCTCAGACAACCGACCTTCACGTTTGAAGTGCTCCATGAGAAATTTGTAGTTCGGGACCAGATTTTCGTCAAAAACTGTGTCATCCGAGGGAAGTTCCGCGACTGGAGGCTCCACATCCTTGACAATTCGTTCGGTGGTGTTGTGTTTACCGTATTCATCAATGTAGATGTGTGGATCGTGGGTTGTTGAATCAATGTCTCTTTTTTGAACTTTACGAAGAGCGTTCTCGATTTTCACCGTGTTCTCATGGGCTTTCAGTTTTTCCGACGAATCCATGGTGGAAGGCGGGCGTTCAAGCGGAGGTATAATGAAGAGCTCGATTGACAGTATGTTGTAGTCGATGGAGTTTACAAATTGCTCCTCTTTTATGGGCTTTGAGATTTTTGACGTTGATTGGGTGACACACTACCCGAAGCAAATGACGGGCCTGGAGGAGCGTGGCAAGTGATTGGAGAAGCGAGAGAGGCGTTTTCGCCGCTGATAATGTGCACGGCTGGCAAGCATCACCAGAACAAACGAAAGACAGAACGGGGCTACCTCGTCTTTAACATTCCCTCATAAGGACCTCAGATCATTGCATTTCCCAATGTGGTTAATATTACGTAATAGTTTACGTAAGGTCGGTCGGTGAAGTGAAATTTAGTCCATTATATCTTTAAACAATTTTGGGTGCAAGACCAGGCAAAACGAGTTGTTCCGCTCGTGCAACACTCATCGCAGTCCATCACTCGCCCCGCTCGTAATGTCTCTTTGGAACACCCTCGTTTGCCAAATCCGCCAGTCTCGCCTCCTCGAACGAGCTCAACTTCTTGTTCAACTCATCTGCACCGTTCAAGAGAACACCCTTTGGAAGAACAGAGCTGCCGGACAAGGACCGCAATTGTTCCACTTTCTCTGCCTCCTGTCTCAACATGTTGAACATCCTCGAAACTCTACCAATTGCCAGAATCTTGTTGCGCAAGGCCGTCCTATCGAGTCTTGGCTCGTTCTTCTCCTCCACCTCTGTCTCTTTAGGCACCTCGTGTATTGATGAAGCAAGCTCGCGTGCCAACGGCGTGTCTTTGCCTAACTCTTCGTCAGTACAAATGTTCAGCACACTAAACAGAATGTCGGCTGTTCTTTCCGCAACAAACGGAATCGACCAGGTGAATGCATCCAGAAAGTTAGGCAAATGATATGGTTCGGGCTGTGCACTGAACTGACGGATGTTCATAACAGACTTCTCGTAGCGAAGAACTGCCGCTTTGTTGCCATATGTGCCACAATAATTTGGTGCAGAGAACAGCGTAATCACCGACGGAAACTGCTGTGGTTCCGTCTTGCGGTACATCCGATACCCCGCGTCCTGAGCCTGATGGGCACGGATGATACACAGCAAGTTATTTTCAGCAAGGAACTTGCACGCAGCCTCGTACGAAAACATATACGAGCAACCACGTTCGTAATTCTCAATGTATTGAGAGTCACTACGACCACGTTCAGTGTCATAATCACCAGCAGGATCCGCCCACATCAAGTCGCAATACAGCCCCGAAGACGGGAAGTCCAATACAAATCTGTCGATTTCATCGAGATCACTTAATTTTCTCAAATTCCGCGAAATACCACCGTGCACACAGAAAAACTGCCTGTTCATCACCGCGGCGATCGGAAGAGATTTGAACGACTTCAACGAATGCTGATAAACGTCCAGCGAGTGTTTGATCAAACACTCGCCCTTGAAGGTGAAATGAGTCGTCATCTGTTTGGTTTCATGATTACCTCTAAGCATGAAGAACGTTTCCGGGTGGTTGATTTTCATCGCATAAAGCAGCAAAAGACACTCCAATGAACTCGAACCACGATCAACATAGTCTCCTAAGAACAGAAATGATGAAGCGTCTGGATCTCCGCAAATTTCAAACAGTTTGCACAGATCATAGAACTGTCCGTGTATATCACCGCAAACAGTCACCGGTGCGGGCACCGTCAGCAGGTTTGGCTCATTGGAGAATATCTCAGTAGCCATCCCTAAGATCTTAATCACCTGATTCTCACTCAATTTACCCTCTCTTTTGAAATGATCTCGAAGAAACTTGTAATTTGGCAACCCTCCATTGCTGAAAACTTCTTCATCACTTGGTCTCAACGACGTTGGCGGAACAACTTCGCTAATTATACGTTCTGTCGTACGAAATTCGTTACCGTTGTCATCTATGTATACTGTTGGATCGGCTGGACCCACCTCAGAGTCTCTATTTTTGATTTGTTTGAGCGCGTTCTCGATCTTGAGTGAGTTCTCGTGTGCCACTAATTTTTGCTGTGAGGACATCGTGGCAATGGTGTGTATGAGATTCAGCGTAGCACGTGTTTCGAGAAGCCACTATGAGCAAACCCTGATGGGCAAGATCCTTTTTTGTAGTGTTGGTTGGTTGGTTGGCTGGCTTCGGGGAGAGAGAAACAAGCAACTTTGAGACGGGCTTTCCACTTTTAGACATCCAGAAAAAAAAAAGGAAACGAGCTTCGCCTGGAAGTGTGTAAGCAACCTCACGTGACCGGGGCCATGTGACTAGCTTACCACATCACGGGGACAGCCGCATATCACGTGATGCATATCACATGGCGATTGAAAAATTATTTAAAAACTTTTTTAAATTTTTCAGAAATCAACTGAATCCTTTCTTCTACTCCATCTACTTCAAAACTACCCCCACTACCATGGAAATCGTTCTTGAGGATTCCGGATACATTGCTGCCCCGGAAGGGCAAAAGACCCTCGTTATTCCTGACGAGAAAAAACAGGCAACTTTTGAGTTGGGAGTTTCCATGTTGATCTACAAATGGGATACCCTTGCAACAGCAGTCGAAAATAACTGGGGTGGGCCTGAGTCAGCTGAAAAAAGAGACTGGATTACAGGTGTTGTGATTGATCTATTTACCCAGAACAACGAAGTGGACACTATTCTCATTCACGAGACACTTTTCAATGCTATGGAAGACGAGTTTGATGTTCTCGTTCAAGATGATTCCACAGTTCTTATTGCTCAAGCAATTATCCAAACTTACCATGAATGTTCTGCGGGTGTGTTCGATAAGGTCCACCAGTTGTACCAACGTTACTTGGAGAAGGAGGAGTACAGAAAGAGTCATGGAATTACCAAATCCCAAGTGAAAATAGAAGGTGATAGCGAGAGTGAGAGTGATGATGAGGGTGATGACGACGAGGATATGGAGATGGATGTCGATGAGACACCAGCACGTGTTTACCAACCACAGGAACCGATTGTCGATGATGACGGTTTTACGGTGGTGACGAAAAAGGGAAGACGTTAGAAGGTAGGTGAGCGAATGGCGAACAAACGACAAGCAAACCCAGTCGTAATTTAGTCGTCGTTCGCCCTATATATGCAGAGGTGTATAATATACTATAAGATTAGGTGCGCGAGTAGACAGGAGTATGTACACGAGCTGACGACGAACAAAGCTAGTTGTTAGCTCATTGATTAGCTCATGGTTCAGTAGTTCGGATGGTTGTGATGATCGATGCTCAGTACACTAGATTATTTCGGTACAGATTGGTATTGACTTGCTTGTTGTTCACTCATGACGCGCTTGTCATTTTCGTCATTGGGGCCCCAAAACCGGCGTCGACACCACTGAATCCCTCGGCGTACTTCTTCCACTCAATGAAGCCCTGCTGACACTGACAGAATTCCGAGGGGTTACCTTCAACGGGATATTAGCAAACTGAGTTTGTCCCTGTGAACCACGCGTTGACTGATTCAACGCATCTGTCAACCTCAAAAAGTCATCAAACTCATCTGTGGCAGTAGGACGTGGAACAGGACTGTACCCAATAAGGGGTGATCCAACATCGGGAGAGTTCTGTGCCGCACTAGGGGGACGCGAAAAATATGACTGTGCCACCAGAGGACTGGATGGAATCGTAGGCGAATGAGGCGAAATACCATCGACACTAGCACCCCCATTAGCAAATAATGATGGTGTGCTTGATCTTCGGCGATTAAACGAAATTGAGCCAAATCTCTTTATGAAATTGTCTGCCACAGCATCAACTGCTCCCTTTGGTTGCGTTAGTGACGGGGTATCTTTGACTCCTTTGATAACAAATAATTTCACACTGGTTCCTTGATAAACACCAACGGGGGTCAATGCTCTCGAAACATATTTCGTCATATCCAAATTATTGGAAGCACTATTGTTATTGTTAGTCGCACTCGACCATCCACCAAAACCCCATTCACTACCAACCTTCTTGAACGCAGATATCGATGAACTGATTTCAGTTAGGAAATTCTTGCTCTTGATGATTTCGTTTTGATTGTAGATCATTCCCCAAAGAACAGATTCATACCAACCCAACGAAAGATTAGACCAGGTGAACTTTAGTTGCTCGAATCTAGATTTACCAGCATTGTATTCATTAGGAACGCTCAAAGTCTTAACAAACTCAGAAACTCCTAAACCGGCAATCTTATTGATTGCAGCTGCAGCATCACCCAAATTTGTAATAACTACCCGAGAACGAACATGTTCTATTATAGCCAAAACAATATTTGTTGCTTTGATTCCCGTCCATGTCAATTCTAGTGGAGCATCAAGTGGTTGCTTACTTTTAGCTCTCAATGACATTCCAACAGGTAGTTTTGGTCGGATCAAATTATCACTTGTATCCAAATCATCAGACGCAGGTTCTTCTCCTAACGTTGGACCTGACATCGTGGGTCCTGCATTATTGGACGTTGTACTAACTGCACTCACAATACTGATTTGGGATTGTCTTCTCGAAACGGGCGGTGGCACTCCATTGGCTCCTAACTCATTACCCTCACTTTCTTGCTCAACTTTGGAAAGCTCTCCAATCGAATCCAAAACACCTTTGTAAACGTCTGAATTTTTGCATATCATGTATAACAATATAGTGAATTCACCGGGCGCCCGGCAAATAGCATGACAAACTGCACGCATCAGTAGAGCCAACAAATCTAAATTAACTGTATTCTCTTCCAAAAACGATGTCAAAGAAAAACGACTAATCAATTGCGTTAATGACGAGCTGGCAGCATATGAAAGTTGTATGCTCGGCGAATCTGGACTCTCGATGTCTCTCAGTGACATTCTTCTATTGAATGTTGGAGTCGTTGGTGTAGTAGGATCAGGGGTTGTACTAATCATTGATAATGTCAATGGGATCAAATTATAAAGCCATTCCACCATAGTGGGGACTAATATCATAGGACATCCGGATTCGAGTGCTGAGCATGTTTGTATCACTAAGAAGTCACGATATGTGGTAGCAGGAGTTGCCAGTCGGAAAGATTGTGGCAAAGTGTTGTAAAATTTCTTATCAACACCTGTTAAAAGACCACTGGAAATCACCGGATCACATGAAAAAAATAAGAATAGATATGAACATGTTCGAGCAAAGTTTCTGTGTCTTTCAACATTTCGATAACTCCAGATGTAATATAATAAATTGACCAACAACTTAGGACCATATTTCGTTGCCACATAGGTACGGAATCGTTTATTACACTGGTAAAACTCCCACAAGAGCATTACAAGTTCGTTACACCATGGTGAAGGCTCTGATGAACCTGCAAGTTTCCCTTTCATGAGATATGATAATCCGGAAGCTCCACTGGCATTGGATTCTGCTGCCATTGGACGGAATAATGGAGCCAGGACACCGTTCTCAATGAAGATTAGTTCCTGATCTTTGTGCAACCTGCCGCAATAATACCGAACAAGATTGGAGGGTTGAGTAACTAAAATTCCAGTTTTTGATAAAAACTCAAGATCTGTCTTTGGCAATGGATAAACCACCATCAACGTCAAAAATTGCAGAGAGTTTGTCACAAGGAGCATTCGTAAGTTTCGTATACTGGCAACGTCTGCCTGTAAACCTGTATCTGCTTCTTCCGGATCCTTTGTGGATCGGCACACGAGGTTGATTAGAGTGGAGATCAGAGTCAAAAGTTGCAATTTTGGGGTTGCCGTGACAAGAACTGTCAAATATCGACTTCCTAGTTGAACAACTGATCCCACCGGACGGTAAAGACACTGTGAACATAGAGCCAATAGGAAACGAAGCACTTCGAGACGAGCAGAATCTAATTGTGGTGATGGTGGAGAAGGTTTACCTGCCAACCCGATTCCAGGTTCCCAGGGAAGAAATTCGACGGTGTTGGAGATACCCGTAGTTGAGCCAGTTATATTTGTTGAACTTGATGGTGAGCTGGGAACTGTTAGACCAACGGTGAACAACATCCCTACACCGGCAAAGACTAAACTTGCACCCAAAGGTAAAACTTCTGCTGCTGTATCGACTGTAGGTTTTATGCTTGCACGATCTAGCGCTCGTTGTGTTGAAGTCATTTCGATGTTTACAGTTGTACTATCTGCGGATGCTGGTTCATTTGAAGCTGATGATGGTGATGATGCTGTTCCGACTGTAGCGGTGTTGCTTTCTTCTGAGACTGCTGATCCGTTTGTATCTGCTGCATTGCTTAAAGACCAAAAGAGGTTTCTTTCCACAGAATGAAGATCGTTGCGTTCGTACAGGAATGGCAGTAGTCTTGTAAGTAATCTTAAACAGTTCAGCAGGTGGGTAGTTGGGAACCGGCGCTGTTCAGTTTTCAGTTTTGATAGGGCAACCAATTTATTTGCCACCACTCTGATTAACAAACAAAAGCCACGAACGTTTGAATCACGAACGTACCTGATGTCAGCAGATGTAAGCAATGAAAATATATCATTTGCACTTTGAGGTTCTGACCAAAAAAGGTTCCAAAATTCATCATTTTGAGAAATCTCTAATGTTTTATCAGCAAGACGGGCAAAATGGTTCTTGAACCGCAATTTCGAGTCTGCGGAGTCCATTCTGAGTGAATTTCAGTATGGGTTGTCCGGTGTGGCCGTTTGCATAGGATGTGGGGAGAGAGAAGAGGGAATATTTACAAAGGAAGAGGGAAATGTTTTTGAGATGCCGCTGGAAAAAATTAGGTGCGACTCCCTGAGAGCCAACAATTCCGAGCCCAGCGACTCACTCACGCCAACCGTAAGTAAGACGAGGAAATGATGATGCCTGAACGGGCCACTCAATGCGGGAGACCTCCAAATGGTATGGAGCCCCTCAATTCGTTGTGGCTACACTGTTCGTGACATGAACGGGAAAGAAGTTCAAACATCAGCCACATAATTCCATGCACTGCCACAACACCGCCACAAAACAAGCAAATTTCATAGCGAACAGACAGTGTGACCAGAGAATGACGAGCAAAGAGAGTCATCGCACAAGTAATCTGCGTATGAACGGCTACAAGTCGGTTAAGATGGCGTACAGATCTACAACGACGGGATGAGAATGCAAGTGTAGCTTTCTGCTCCTCAGCCGATCGCTTTCCGTTTTATAATAACGTCATAATTCATAAAATCAAACTATACCTACCAGTAGATTGCTCCTCACAATGACTCTCTATTTCCGTCATTGGCGGTTTGCTCCTCAAAACTCTTGATCAAACTCCAACGGACCATACCTCCTAACATACTCATTCAATTGAGGGACGGCCACCTCCTTCACTTCACTCACCTCATCTTCCTCACGACGTCTTTTAGTGCTTTCTGGGTTTCCTGGCAAAACTCTGACAGCCGGCCCACGATTCAGTTCGTCCTCCCAATCCGAGAGCGAGGATGCGGTCGAGCCATTGTACATCAATGATGGTGGACCATTCTGCAAATGGGATGGTAATGGAGTACGGCTCACATTCAACATATGTTGCTGTTGATACTCATTCAAATATGCTCCTTGTTGTTGTGTTTGTCCTGTCATGTATCCATCGTTGACACTTTTCCTAATACGCATTCCCAGATTTTGTAACTGTGCCCTGAGTGGATCCACAGGAGCGGACTCCGTGTATGAGTTGATATTTGCTCTCTTGTAATCCATTATAGTTGGTAATAATGTTTCTTTATCTTTGAAACAACATAAATTGCTGTATCCCTTTGGAAATAGTCAAAAAAAAAGTTGCAAACAAACAAATTTATTCCAGATCGGGGAATGTGCACCGCCACTTTTTGGACCAAATTTACATTTGTGGCTGTGCGCGTTACCCTCGCTCGTTGAAGATCTTGAAAATTGACTTTTTAGGTAAATTGCCAAATTTCCCACCGCCTGTCGTTTTCTTCTTCTTCTTCCCCAATCAACAAAAGCAGACATGGCCGACTGGAAGCCACTCGACAAGCTCCTTTTTGGACGTGTTGTGAGGCCATTCTTGCCTCTGGATAGATTGAATGACAGAAGTAATAAATCTGTCTTGCAAAACCTAACGAACATTTATCCAGGTGATCTTGTTTATTTGTTTGAACAAGACTGCAAATCGCAAAAATGGGCTCGTGGTTATGTGATTTCTTTGCCAATTCCATCTGATTTCTCTTCTGCAAGTGTCAATTTAGAAAAGTTGCCAGAAAATAGAGTCTCCGTGGCAATCGTCCCAATTGAGTGTATCAAGGTGTTGCAAAAATTGGACATACCAAGACACGATCAAGCACAGAATGTCCCAGAGAGTGCTGATCTGGTTGGTTTGCCACGTCCTGAGCTGCCAATGGACAATCAGCTTGAGGCAGCAGATCAGCATGGTGAAATTGTTTTAACACTCAAATCGCTAGCAGTTTACATATACGCTGTCTATGCAATGAACGAGTACCAATTGTTCAAGAGACTTGTCGACATCTACGACGAGCTTGACGACATAAGAATCAATCTGTCCAACAATTTATTAACTAAATGTGAAAGGGCTGTGGCACAAAAACAATCTTCAACGCTGTTCAATAAAGTTTCGAAACTATTGGCTTCACGTAATTTGGGACAGAATAACAACGATATAGGTGGTTATGAGGCAATTTTCTCAAGAGATATTGAAACAGGACAACTTTACAAAGATTTTGAAGTGAATCCACAGGACAATTTGGAAAATTTTGGCGTTATTGCCCAAAATCAAATTTTCTCAGCTTTAGCATCAAATTTCCCAGCTTCGAATTCTTCATTAGCCTCGTATCCTGAAAAGTGCTCGAAATTTGAGTCAACTCCTCCTTCACATATCCTGGTTGATTTCAAGGCGGTGAGTGGCTCGTCAACAGTGATTCCAAAAGGTTATGATGGACTCAATGCCTATATGTATTTGAGAAATGCTAAAAGGAGACTCACAGAAGCATTCTGTATTTCAATCAAACCAGATCAACAACTAGAGCTGGAAAATATCTCAGCTGCATTATTCAAAAATATTCCTGCCAGTGAAGTTGATTCCGGGAGAATCTATCTGGTTGCACTATTGACTGAGAATATCAAATTGGATTCTGAAGGCAGCAAATATGGTGTTCCAAACCTCAATTACGCAAGAAAGGGTATTGGTGCAGGTGTTGCCAATATTTCCAGAATCTTTTCGAGGAGTCAAGGGCATCTTGCCAGCGGTCAAGCACATCATTTCACTATCAAATTATTTGGATCGTACATGACTCATAACCAACAGCCAGTTCAACTGGCTCCAGGAATGAACCCAATGATGGCCATGTCAATGGTGATGGTCAATAACGGTTGGGGTGAACTTGTTGATCGGATTATTATGGGTTCAAACAGAGGTGTCGCAGTGAACCCACGCGCTGAAAAACTCACCTTATCCATTAAAGAATTGCGTAATGACGCAATCGCCGGATTAGAACAGGGTTCTTCAGCTATTTCCCCTATCAGGAATATGTCCTACACTTCTTTGGAAGCAGATTACGAGAGATTATATCTGAAAATCGTTCAATGTCATAACATTCAAACAGCTAGCAAGGAGAGAAATTTCATCACAGTCGCTGCATCACCTTCGTCTCCGAGTATCAAATTTTCGAAGGGCACCAACGAAATTCCACGGAGCAAGTGGCAGTTTCTGTCTGTGGCTCCTCAAGAGTTTGTCGGAGAGACTATACAAGTCCTCAACGTTGGTAGATCCACTTCTACTGAGAATGATTATCTCAACTTTCTGGTTTACGATAATGCGGAATGCATTGGTTCTGCCAAGTGCCTTGTTCGTGCAGGTAACACAATCAAGACTACGGGAAAGAAATCTAAACAAATCGAAATCACCAATCCTTCAAACGAGGTTGTCGGTACAATTGAATTAGAGATCGAGTATGTTGGACGTAAATTCAATGTTGATCAATCAGTGGATACAATCCTGCGGTGGAACTCTATTTATGCTGATAATATTGAGAGCTCACACAAAAACTTGGTGGCCGCTTTGACTAAGCTCGATAAAGTGGAACTTTCAATTGTGGTGAAACACTTTAATGAACTTTTGACTTCGCTTTTACAAATTTTCCATTTGGCCATTACCAAAAACCTTGAAGAATTGAAAACCACAGCTTTCGAAAGCATTGTTCACTTATTGGATCTGACTATTGCTCGTCAAGACCAATATAGCTACTTTCTCAACGAATTCGTTAATACATCTTCTTCACTCCCACCTGTTGGAAGCCATCTTCTTACTTTGATGACAGCTGCTTTTTCCAAATTTGACTCTGAATGGAATGCCACTGGCCGTGCTTTGTGTCGTACCTCTTACCCAGTGTTGCTTATTGCTGATTCCTGTGGAGGTACCTCTTCGCTTGCTAAGAACACTGCCTTACTTGCTCGTTCTGTCTCCTCTTTCCTTGGCTCTACTAAAGAAGGACTGGTGGCGGATCAGCTGTTGATTCTCGAAGTTTTAGAGTTATGGCTAGATGTCTTTAAAAAACATCACGACGACAGCAACGTTTTTGAGTTGGCAGCATCCTGGGTCGACGCAATTGGGCTCCGTGGATTGGGTGCTTCTGAAAATCCAGCAAGCAATTCTCTGGCCAATAAGAAGAAAAACAGAGAGCACCGTATCATTATCGGAAAATTGCTGTTCGTCAGACGGTTGTTGCACTCCTGGCTTTTGAAAACAGAGTCCATTGATACTCGTGAGAAGTTGGTGGTGAAGGCTTTGAGATGGTCATTGGAAGTATTGGTTGATGATATTATTGACTTTGATGCTTCCAGGCTGGCGATTGGAATCGTTATGTCGATAGTCTCAACTAGTTTTGGACGTGAGAAAGTTTACATTGATACTTCCAAACAGCTTTATGTGACTCTCGTTCGTGTGTTACCTGTTCTTTCGAGTGTTTTTGACAAATACCACAAACAATGCCGGATGGCTGGTCTTTTGAAACCAAAACGTACATTTACTCAACTGTTTCCTGTCACTTATCCATTCACTGATCATACAATTGATTCTACAGTGAATGACGAGAGTTTTGCGGAAATTTTGATCGAGTTATCAGTCCTTATTGCTTATATTTCCAAGGTGGTTGGATTCATCACTACTGAACTCAGAGAGTACGTTGTCACTCAAAAGGCTCCAGCTGCTTATACCAGTCTAGATTCGTTGATTGGTGACGCTGGTTCTCTAATCAACTCTCCTTCCAGACACCTCGATGTTGTTCGTTCAATTAGAATCATTTTGCAATCACGGTTCTATCCTAGTCATAAATGGTTCTCACTTAAAGTTCTCATCACCGAGAGTATGCAAACCTATTTGGAATGGTTATTGCCACTGATTGGAAATTTGATCCCACCAGTTGATCAACCTGCCAAATTCGACAAAGCATTATGGTCCAATTTCCTCAAATCTGTTTTGAGGTGTGCCACCGCACAAACTTCTTCCATTGAACATTTGATTGAGATTCCAAAAAAATGTTGTTTCCTTTTGGGTGGTGACATCCGTACCCGTTCTGCTTCACTCGCAGAACAAGTCTGGGATAAATTAGCTTGGGAAGGTCTTTCTGGAGATGTCTCTAGATTCCATTTGAAGAGATTCGGTGGATATCAAGTTGAGTTTATTTACGATAACGAATTCGGTATTATCGAAGACTTACTTTTGTTCTGTTTGCAACGCAATAAACGGTGTGTTGAAGTTGGTGTCTCCATGCTTTGGTCGATGATTGTCTCCGAATGGGTCATTGGTGAGAGCTTATTCGAAATTGAACGTGAATGTATTGTGGCACTGTACGATATATTCCATAGTGAACGGAAATATTCCCCTGAATCCAAAGAAATTGAAAGTTTTATCACTCAATTACGTCGTGCTATCACCCTTGATAAAGAGGATGAAGCTTATGAGCCAGTGATGCAATTGATCAACAGTTTGTCCCAATTTTTGAGCTCTTTGAATGAACTCAAGAAAATTCCTAAGGGAGACGAGTTTGACGATGATCGGATGTACCATAGATTGAATCTGTCAAGCTTTTTAACTAAAGTTGATCGTCCAGAATTATTCCAATCGTTTGTTAACGACATGTACGAGGCTAATTTGGAGAAGAAGAACTACATTCAAGCAGCATTGTCTCTGGAACTTTTAGCTGATACTTACGCATGGGATGTTGATACTGTGTTGCCTATTTGCTACAAGCCAAGATTCGAGAGTCAAACTGCATTCCGTCGTAAGGAGGAGCTTTACAAGCTAATTGCAAGCAATTTCATCAAAGGAAACCGACTTGAGCAAGCCGTTGAGGTTTATCGCGAGTTACTGGAAGCATACCATCAATACAACTTTGATTTAAGTGGATTAAGTTTCTGTCATGGTGAACTGGGAAGACTTTATCGCGGACTTGAGAGTGTGGACCGTAGTGAGTCCAATTTCTTTAAAGTTTCATTCATCGGATTTGGATTCCCTGCTGCTATTCGTGGTAAAGAATTTATCTACGAAGGATTGGTTTTCGAGCACATTACATCGATGCATCAACGTTTTACTAGACTTTATCCTGGTTCTAGGATCATCTCTAATGAAGACGAAGCGAGAGAGTTGATGGATCGCACACCATTCGGGAAATACTTACACATTAAAACGGTCTCACCTGCCAAAGATCATTTGAGCAGCAACAAGTTGACGTTCATGACTAAACAATATGTCGATCACAAAGATTTGAGAATGTTTAATTCAACCAGGCGTTTACCAGGCTCTACCAGTATTACCAATCTTTGGACTGAAGAGACGACTTACGAGACTGTTTTATCCTTCCCAACGTTGATGAATCGGTCTGAGATCAAGAGTGTTAGTTCTGTCAAACTATCACCAATTGAGAATGCAATCAGATCATTATTAGACAAAAATCAAGAATTGGCTAACCTGGAGTATTTATTGAACCAAGCTATCAAGACGAATGGTGATGATTTGACCAAAGTCTCTTCGATGTCGATTTTCAACGAACTGTCGAGAACTTTGGCTGGTACGGTTGATTCGCCTGTTAATGGTGGAGTTGGCCAATACAGGGTGTTTTGGGGTGAAGAAGAGAAGGTTGATGAAGAGCGTGCTGCGTTCTTGCGTGGTAGGTTCTTGGATCTGATTCGGTTGTTGTCCAATCTTTTGCAATTACACGGAATGGTGATTCCGTCTTATTTACGTGCTAGCCACGAGACGTTAGAGGAATTGTTTAAGAAGAATTTCTCTGACGAGATTGTGGAGCTTGGCTTGGGTAAGGGTGTGGTGAGCGCTGGTGTCGACGTTGGTGTCGTTTCTAGTGTTGGCGTTCGGAGTTTGAGTTCTGCTACTGCTACCGGGGATTTGGCTTCGTTTGACACGAGAAGTTCGACATCGATTCATTCTGGAAGTTCAAGCTCAAGATTTTCAGCTGGAGGCAAGCTGGTGGGAAAAAGAACTACTTTGTTGAACGTCTGAGTGAATGGCGGGCAGATGACAAGCGGTCATTGATTCGCTCCTCTCATGATTTGAGCGATCCCTGCGAGCCATTTACGAGACGCCAGTCTAGCGACCAAACGATGGGCGAATGGATGGCTTGCTTCACCATTTGATCAGATTCGGTAACGAGTAAATACTCGCTTTGGTCGTCTGTTGTTTGACTACCGCTTCTCGATTTACTGATACAGTGTAATAATAACTAAGCATATCATATGTTGTAGATAACCTCAATTGGGTAATTATCGATTGACTTGATGGGTATAGATGACGTAACATGTCCATTATGCGTTGAACGGCTCTCGCCCGGCTTATGGTCTGGATAGTCTCTAAGCAGGTGTGTTCGAACGAGGTGCTTAGTTCGTCGCTCTTTGAATGACGTAATATCTATAAATAAATTCTCGGTGAACCAGAATCATTTAAGCATAAGCCACCGTTTCGCGCGGCCGGTCCGTTTATTATTGTACTGGCCGCGATGTCTGGGTGTTTGTGGCGAACGCCGCTCGCCAGTGTTGGTCTTTGTAGGTCTGAGCTTGTCTCTACCCCCAATACGGAATGTTTCAATAATTTTCCCTATGGGGCCAGCCGCGAGATTTCAATGTTCTGCAAGGGGAAATCTGGGTTCTGCGGCGCGGGAGATCCTGATCTGCTGACACAACTGAAGCAGCCATAATTAGAAGTGGAATATTCTAAGTCAACCCGATGCCTATCGGAACCTTGAAGGCCCTAGAGGATCCCAAAGAGGGCCCTAGATGCCCGCCCGGCAGGGTCCGATGCAAGACCCTATTGAATTGGCCAAATTTGGATCTGCCAGATTGTTTGCTCCCCCTGCTGCCTTTTTTGACGTCTTCTGCATCCGAATTTCATTTTTCTAGTGAATTCGCCTGAGAAATGCGCACCCAGAAGAAAAAAATTCAAAGTGCGGCTCGCGAATTTTAAAAACAAAAAGAAACCCAAGGCTTGGACGGCTTCTGTTTTATTCTTTTACTATTCTTTTACTCCCTTGTCTTGTTGCATGGCCCGCTAAAACGCTTTTTCTTAAAGATTATCGCTCCTCCGACTCCACTCCATATACTTATAGGGGTTTCCGCTGAAGTGGTACGTTTTCAAACCCACTTGCCCTCATAGAAGTTTTTCCATCTATTCCCCTTTTTATCTACCCATCTTAGATCATTACATTCGCTTCTATCACTCCTCCCCGTCGCATTCGCTTATACTCATGAGGAGTTTCACGCCGAAACGCTCATTGTCGACAACGTCCTCCCCGGCAGTGTGCGCGACACCCGTCCAACACGCTGTTGCAACACCGACAACATCAACGCTTCCCAACTCTGCTTCCGTCGTCTCCGCCTCAACCAGTTCTGAATTCGACTTTCATGAGTTCAAGTCTTTAGACCAAGCACTGACAAAGTTCTCGTCGTTCAAAAGGAATTCAACGGCGAAGACAAACGTCCTCCGTCTATCACTGTTACCATATTTACGTTCGAATAACACATCATGGACAACTCAATCGTCCGATCAGCTGTCTGACAGATTTCTGTTGGTCTCCACCGGTATACTCCTCAAATGGTGGCACACATTACTCGCAGCTCTCTCAGAATTCCAGCAAATGGCAGCAATAGACAAAAACTGTTATCTAGAGTGCATTTCTAGAATAATTGCAAGACATGAATGGCTGGCGATTGAAACGAAATTACATGCTTTCCAGAAAATAGTGGCAACGCACAACGAATATTTACTTGAAACATTTGAATTTTGCATCTCTAGACTCAACGTGAAGAACATTTCGTTACCAATCTACGCTTTTGCAGGTAAAGTGTTTGCGTATGCGTTTTTGAAGCTGCCAAACATTTCAAGAGGATTGCTTTTCATTTTAAACACCAAAGTCAAACATTATGAACAGTTGTACAACCTTATCGTTCTCAATCGCACACCGGTTGACACAATAACACCAGAAAATAATAATATAGAACAACTTCGCAAAACACTCAACGAAACTTGTGTCAGGTTCGCTCCTCATCTAAGACCTTTGATCGCATCGACTATTAAACCAAGACAAACAAAGTTCACCGTTGAAAAGAAATTTCTTAATTCCATGTATCCTCCACAAGAAAAAATCAAAGGGATCGAGGATACTCGTGGTCTGTGGTGTTTCAGATGGGCATCATTGGAACAGGTTGATTTCTTTTGCTCTTTTCTTAGACATTACCTATGTTTGTCATCATATTATCTCAAAGGAAACACGAGTGGTTCTCCAGCTTTGGATTTGTATTCACTACCAGGTTTTTCGGTCATTCTCACCCACATTTTTGAAATTTTCGATTTCCAGTACTATCAACAGACAAGACATTCGCCAAGTCCTTCAGCCTCTCCAGCGATGGGGATGGGTCAGTTGGAATCACAGACTGATAAGATTTTGAAGGTAGTGAGAGATTTTTTGGTGAATGCCAGACACGATCTTGAGCCCGTGATTAGATTGGGTCTCATCAAAAATGTGGAAGGCATACTAAAACTGTTGGCGTTCAAAACTTCTGTCTTTGAGATGGAGAAGGTTGATACCTGTTTTGAGTTTTGGATCAAGTTCGTCAAAAGTTTCAGAGAATCATGTCCATATGAGATCGACAATCTTGATTGGAACTTCTGGATTACCACATTGGATAAGTTGTTGCAATCCAACAACATTAATTGTGAACTTAGAGCCATTTCCATTATTTATCAAGTTTGGGATTTCATTCCAAACACTAGAACTCCAGATTCTGATGAATGGGTTTCTTTTCCTTATGAAAGTATTAGATTCAATCTGAGTTTATATCTGTTACGGAAATCCAATTGGATCAAATTTTTTGGTCACTATTTACCGTTGGTTAGATCTTACTACACTAGACTGTTGGTTTGGCGTGTTCTCGGTCTTGATTCGACATCTTCGGGATCAGTTTTCAATTTCAAAGAATCTATCAATTCCAAAAAGTTGATTGCAGTTATGAATCTTAGATTATCCCGTACGTTCAATATGACGAAAGATTCAAAAGTCATTCCAACAGATCCAATCTTGAACAAAAAGTTTGTTATCGCTCCTGTCAGCATTTTCAAAGAAGAATCTGCTAAAAGAGACAGTATCAGATCTCATCCATACGAAATTTTTGATGACGCAGTTTATACTTGTGCCAGTCTTTCAGTGACTCCATCTTCTGGCAGTCTTTCATCTTTCAAATCATCAACACAATCGACAACCTCATTGGGGAAACGTTCGAAATTGAGCGCAGGATGGGTTTCCAAGTTTTTCAAGCGTAAGAATGGCGAATCAGAAGAAGAAGGTGTTGAAGAATCAGCGAGTGTTGGAAATTTCAATGAGTATAATGATCTATTGAAAACGCCTCCAAGAATATCCGAATCTTCTCCATCTCTTTCATCGTCGAATAAATCATCATCTCCTAGTTTGTTATCGTCGGTTACTACGTTTTCTGCGTCTCCGCAGTCGTCAGTCTCATCATTTGAGTTTGCGGATGCAAATTCGGATTCGGTTTACAATCAACAAAAGTCTCTGCCTCCTGAATTGAACATGAGACCACCTGATTTGAGCAAACCATATTTCAAATTTCAATTGGTCAAAAATGATCTGAAACTACAGGAATCTCATGAACGTCTTGCTCAATTGAACAAATCTAAATTCATCAAGATGGATAATTTCGTGGTGAACACTGAGCCTAGACTACCGGACATAGGATTACAAAATCATTTTTTCAAGAGTTCAGTTAGTCTTGACAGTGGTCTAGGAAGTGAGACGAGCAGTTTCAAAGGTTTGAACTTGAATTTCAACTCTGTCTTAGAAGAGATTCATGAGCTTTCGTTAGATTCTAGTGGTTCGTCTGTTGCTGGATTACGTACTCCTCCTCTTGCGTATTCTGAGAATTCTACCGAGACCGAACCGGAAAAGTTCAGTGACGATGAGTTAAGGGGCAGTGTTACGTTGGCCACATCGATTTATGAGTACAACAAGATTGTGGAAGAATTTGAGACTTTTGTCATTCAACGATTGGAGAATCGTGGGGCTTCTGTGGTAAACTCAGAAGCAACTACTCCGAGGGTGAGTTCGACTACAACGGCAGATCAAACTTTCTTGTCGTATTTGAGTGTGGAGAACGAAAACGATTTGGCAGCTCTTACGCCTGTTCTTTTGGCTGAGGCTCCGGAGAAGTTCAATGCGTACTGACGAGCGCCGACGAGTGGTAAGCCAACAAACTATTGGGCGATCTATTACAAATCCCAGCATTGACTACGTCAATTGCTCTTTTCTAAACATATTTACAGCTGGCATGTACGTTACATACAAATCGGAAGATTTGCGCATATATTATATTGGTAGTAATTGAGCGACGAGCGACGAACAGAGGAATTGATTTGCTCATCGGACGTAATCACTCATTGTCGTGATTGCTTCCTCCGCTCGTCGTTCCAGTCGACAACAACCGATTTAAATTCCTTAACGCAATTGTATCGTCGTCCTCCTTTTTGATCACATAGTCCATTTCATCGCTTTCCGTCTCCTCCTTCACGTTCTGCGTATCCGACTTCTCTGTGAAATACCAAAAAATTGCAAAACTAAACACCAGACAGCTCAACGAACTGATGGCCCAGCAGACAGTACTGCCGATGAGAAACGACAACGTTGGGTAGTTCCAAAGGTACCATCTGAGGCCTTTGAAATGCAGAACCACCTCGAAGACGACAGAGTCCAAGAAAACTGCCTGGTGGTTGAATTCAATGACGAACTTCATATGTTTGGCGTTTTCAGCTAAATTGGTGGTTGTGGAAAGGAAGTTTGGTGGCTTCAATGTAAGCAAATTCAGTTTTTGTTCTGGTTTGTACAGGAAGATGTTACGGAAACCTGGTGGTAGCACATGGCGAGCGACAAAGGGTGGGACTATTGAATTTCTCAGGTGTTCAGTGGTGTGACAGTCAACCGTGAAAAACTGTGTGGTTGTATAGTAGAGACCTGTTGATGAGGATGAGTCTTTTCTGTGCCAATTGTCCCAGAAGGACTTGTGGTGTTCCTGCGAACTGACGAGGGGACTTATCGAGCGCTCCGTTGGCCATTCCCATGTCGTTTGGAATAACCTGTTGGATGTTTCAGTGAATTGTAGTGGTGGCTTGAGGTTGTCAGTGACTGGCCACAGACGCGAATACTTAGACTTCAACTCGATGAACGACGGGTCGATTTCCCACGGTTTGAGTTCCTGATTGAGCAACGTGTCGTCCAGAATGGAGAATCGTGCCCCCACGAGATAATCGCCGCCCTTTTCGGGTTGTTTTTCTGCCAAACACTGGTGTTTAAAATTGATTGTAATCTCGTACTCGCTGATTGTGTCCGAGAATACTTTATCTGGGCCACCAAGCGTTGCCAGGCGCGCAAAAACGTCGGCAGCATTGATTATAGTGTGCGGGCCTCTATTTTTAAGGTCGTAGCTCAGATTGAGCTCGGTGCTGACTATTGGAGGTGGAATGAGATGCTGATAGAACCAGACACACGAGATGATGGACCACGGTAGCAGGACTAACAGAACGGCACATGTGGCGATCAGAAGGTACAATGCTGTTCGTGTCAGCGTGAGCGGGAGGGAGATGTTGATGTTCATTGTGGTGGGGCGGTGGCGACGGTGAGGGAGGACACGGTCGTTGATGGGTTTACGCTAAGTTTTGAAATATTTACGTGAAATATTTATTAATGTGGAGTAGCGAAATTATTTTAATGAGCGAACGACCAGCGAACGACAAGCAGAGAGGACGAGATTCGCTCCGGTGTTTGGGAGTCGCCTGCTAATGTTTCGCTTCACGACTCACTCGCGACTTGTTTCGCTCGTTGTTCGTATGTTAATACACTCTCATCACTCAGCGAGCCTTTTATGGGCGACGAGTGGTTGACGCGAGCAGTCAATGCAAGTCAATTTCTTCAGTATTAGTTGCTCACTATTTTTTGTACGTGATGATGCGTTCGCTCAACAGGACAGAGCAAAATACCAGCGAACACTCTTCCCTCGTGTTCGATTTGCTCGTGGTCCATACACAGTGTTGCGTGTCGTTTGCAGGACAAGCGACATGATCCCCATTTTACCACCATTGATCACCATTGATCACCATTTCACCACCATTGAGTACCAAATTTTCCAAACGGTAGCCATGAGATTTGTTCGTATTCTCATGGTGTAATAGGTGGTTCACAAGCGGGCAAACAACTCGCGGCGCTCGTCGTTCGCTGTCCGCTACATCCCCAAAGCCACCTTCATCGTATAGGACGTCGTAAATGGTAAGCAAACCACCAATGACAGATAATGGCAGATATAAATCAATGCCAGACAATCCAACTGAGTATGCTCCTCCAGCCCCACCGGAGTATAGAAAGCAGTAATGTAGATCAAGGAAGTTGCAGGTGGAAGACAGAAGCCCAGATTGCAAACAAAATACAAGATATCATCACCATAGAACAGTCCATCCCTGTGCAATTTCGAATTGAGTGCACAGCCGATGACTGGGAAAATCATCAGTCTCAACACAGTAATCGCAATACACGTTCTCCATAGCTTCCTATCAATATCTTTGATTCTCAATCTCCCGATAGTTCCACCGAGTAGAAGAAGTCCGAAGGGAACTTGGGCCTGACCAACGTACGAGGTCGTGTCCATGATAAACGATAGCGGAGGTAGACCATCTGGTGCTGCAGCTAAATGTGCTTGGGTGGTTTCAACAAACAACGCTTTCAACCACGGAATCATGCAAACAATGATACTGAATATGATGGTCATTGAAACCGGTTTGAGAAAACTAACAAACAGCAGATTCAACGAAGAAAACAGGAAATTCTTCACCTTCACAAGACTAAGGTTCTTTATCGCATGAACAACATCCAAATTCAGTCCGACTGGTTCCTCCTCAATCGCACTCTCACTGTCTTTTCTCGCCCGGAGCTTCAACTCCATCGGGTCCTGAACCTCAACCTGTCCCGTGGCAAGCTCATCAAACCGAGAATACAGTCGAACAACATCGTGCATGCTCTGAGACGGCAATTCCCGTAATCGATTGCTGCTGAACGATCCAGCAACACTCGACGAAATACTCTCACGACGTGAGTTGGTGTTTTCCAGTCTTGTGAGTTGTTCCCTGTGACGTAAGAAGTCAAGATGACTCGCCTCGCCGTAATCATTGGCACTCTGGGAGACATTGTCGTTGTTCTTGCCAAATGACGAGTTGATGCTAGGAAGTGATTGTGCGTCGGCAGGCGAGGTGTCACGTGTAGGTGTAGGTGTGGATGTGGATGTAGGTGTTGGTGTGGGTGTTCTTTCCCCAGTCTCTTGTGTCTCCTCCTTTATTGCGTGTTCCTCATCGTAAGACTCCCCCAATTGATCTCTCTTCAACCGGCTCATGGCACCACGGAAATCCATCTCGATCAGCTTGTAACAACCAAGATTGAATTGAACGAAGATCTGAAATGTCATGAAAATACACGAGAACGAAACTCCTTTATCGACATTTTCAAAAATACCAGACTCCTCCATACTTTGCAAATAGGCAATGGGTAGATCGGAAACGTTTGGTAAAAGACCAACACAGATCAATCCACCATACCAATTTTTTGGGCATCCCGATAAGACACCAACTATGAAGGACAGTAGCCCACCTGCAAACATCACCGTGAAACTAACTATCGCAATGGTTCCTATCTGGGCGATATCCGAGTTGGCAATGTTGGTAACAACCTTAGTAAACGCCAAACATGGTAACAGAACTGTAATAGTAATTGTGCTGATATTCCTCGTTGTTTCCACAGTGAGTATATTCTTCCTAGATAGATAGAATCCAATAGCTATAATGAAGTATATCTTCAAAATCGGCTTGAAGGCGATGTAGATGATGGTTCCCAAAGACACAGACATCACTGGTTGGGTGGTTCATCCTATCTGAGGGGTAATCAAGCCTACATACAAGCTTTTGGTTTTTTATATATTTATTTTTCATTAGATGCAAACGGAAATTAAAAAAGCCTTGTCACAAATCACATCCTTACACCAGCGGTTAGTTCCGGTTTGGAATTTTTTATTTCTTTTTATGCACAAGGGTTTCACGCATCCTAAAGGATACAAACCTTTCGTAGGAGCATAAGTGCACTCAAGTCGACCGAAGGCACATTTGAAACATTCGCTCATTCCACCAACATAAATGAGAGGCTTCTCATAATTACCTACCGTAGACGGTTTTCATGTCCATTTCACCGCTTGCTTCCTTCGTACCCTCTCGTAGTCACCTGGTCCGGATGCCCTTACCCCTCTATTGTTATGTAGCCCCGTGAAAACTGGATTTCCGTTAGGCTTTTTTATTTTCCGGCAGGGCTGCCTCCAGTACCAATTCAAAAATGCGGAGTGTCATGTGACCACGCTATAGAGTAGTATTTTTCAGCTTTTCCACTGTAACATCCCTCCATAGAGGAAGTATTGTATCCAAATTCTCTGGTAACAGCTCTGGATATCTTTCGGAAATGGTTCCTATCAATGCATCATACATAATCCGGTAACCGGCACCAGTGTAATGGATTCCATCCGAAAGTAACTCACTGGAAGAAAATTGTGATTTCTCCATGAGATTATACAAATCAATCACAGGAACATTGCGACGGGCACAAACATCCACTATGGCATCCGCATATTTGCGGTTCAACTCGTTGCTACGATAAGAACCTGTAATTAAATCATCAGGGGACGTCTTATCCCATAACTGTTGATCATGTAAACCTGGTGTAAACACCACGAGATTGATATCACGTGATGTGAATTCACAAACCAACTTATCAATGTTTTCGATGAAACGGGTCAACGGGACATGCTGAGTGTTATTATTACCTGGAGCACGAGCATCGTTGGTTCCAAGAAACAAATATGCTATGGCAATGTTCTCCTCCTCTGGTTTGGTATCGTGTTCATGATGTAATATTTGAGGGAGAATATGAATTCCCCACTCGGTAGTGTAACCGGAGTAACCTCTGTGTAGAATTTCGAGTTTTCGATTGTAGATATTTGATAAGGCGGCCCCCAATGAAAACTGGAAGCTCTTAGGGTCGACGAATGGATTTTGATTGTAGGCAAATTCGGTGATAGAATCACCGAACATCAAGAATTTTTTATATTGTAACATGATTTTGGGGCGATTGGGGGCGATTGGGGCGATTAAGGGCGATTGAGGTTGTCAACTAAATAACGTGACGAAAAATTGATTAATCACAAATTTGTGTCACCAGATACTAATCAGCTTGGGACAGATTCGGCTCACAGCTCGCTTGGTAGGCTTGCTTGTTGGATCTGCCAATCAAAAACCCCGCCGCAACCTACACGTAAGCGAACGAATTCTCCCGCTCATCTCGCTCACTCATTTTCATCCTAGCTCATCGCACTCGCCACGAAGCGCGGCCAGACGGCGTTTCAAGAGAAAATCAGCCTACGGAACGAACGAGGGCGGTGCCGGCACGAAAGGAATCTAACGGAGGGCGTGCGCAGGCTATTAGCGGCCCACAACCGTCGTGCGCACAAAGTGCAGGCAGTCTCAAGAGCCGCACGCAGAGCCGAGTGCAGCCCAATCCTTCGCACACGCCGCGCGCGCGCTGCGCTGGCTTCCCCGGGGCTCTAAATTCTCGTGCGCGCGAACGCCAAGCGGCCGCGGCCTCAGCGGCAGTCTGCAACCTGCATCGCCACCACCGTTGGGTCGTACGTAACCTTAGCTTTTCACAGGCCCACACTCCCACCGGCTTATGTTTTATTTTATATTACTGGAATTTCGTCTGGTTGTCTTGTTCTCTCTTTTGAAAAATATAACAATCACTGGTTCTTACTGGTTCTTACTGGTTCTTTGTAAGGTCAACCAAAGTCTGTGCCAACGTTATACAGCCAGACAAGAACGAATTATACAATTACAGTACGTTACCCGCCGTTCCGTACCACATATAGCCTTCGAGTTACCCTGTCCACGGCTTTCATAAAGAATCCCACTTGATAATTATCATTCACCATAATCAATTTGCCTCCGAGCATGGACGCAAATTCTCAAATGTACGGACAGTCCACAGCAGCAATGTCGGGCACTGACTCTACACAGCCCATCAACATCAGTTTCAGTAGGGCTGGTTCAGTTTATCAAAATCCAAGGATTAGAAGAGAATCTATTGCCCACTCGCAGGGTATGGGTGGAATTTCATGGGGGTCAGTTACTATTGGCTCGTGGTTGAAAGATGAGGTGATGTTACACAACCAGCAACAACAACAGCAAAGTCAATTTAACGGCAATGCTTTATCACCTTTTTTCGGACCAAACAATACAAGTACAAGCAGCAATAATAATGGACAATCATCGTTAGCTCTTAATCCGGCTTACCAACAGGCTGGCAGCAACAATAACAACAATTTTGGTGCATTTGGTAGAACAGACAGTCTTTCTATGGCATTTTCGCCTTCGATGAACTCTTCATATCTTGCAGATTTAGAAGCAACCTATTGTAAAGATTACTCCTGTTGCGGTCAGTTACTCCCGACTTTACATGATTTGCTCCGTCATTATGAAGAGATGCACATTCAACCGGAACCAGCGCTTGAGGCTCCACGTGCTCGTCCAGTCACTAATGCCATGGACACCGTGTCTACTAACGAGGTGTTTTTATCACCCCAGGGCGATACTGTTCAGCAACAACCACCACAGCAACAGCACACTCCAACGGTACGTCAGTTGAACACGCCGAGTGGCAGTGGTTCCAGCACACCCCAACAGCAACAATCGCAACATCTCCAGCAAATCCAACATCCGCAGCCACACCAACAAGGAAATTCAACGAGTAACAATCCGCTTAATAATTTCTCGTTCAACCAATCTGGTGGATCCGGTCAAGCAGATGCCAATACGTCAATTTTCGGTCAACAGCAACAATCTCAACAACAGCAGCAGCAGCATCTTCAACAACAGCATCCGCAATCTTCGCAACAACAATTTAATCAGTTGGATCAGTTCAATCAGCAAAATCAACATCAATTTAATCCTCAGTTACAATTCCAACAACAAACTAATCATTTCAATCCGCATCAATCATCCAACTCGGCAACGAACCCGATAAATTCATCTCATGTTCCCTTACAACAACATCCACGTTTGTTTCAAAATTACAATAACCAACTGAGACAGCAACAAACTCCATCACCATTATCAAATCAACCAAATCAGAGAACTAATGAAATGATGTCACAAAGACCAGGATCACCGCAGCAATTTGCCATGGATGAGGATGATGACATGGATGAAGATGAAAACGAGGTTTGTATTGATGATCCAGCTAGACATTTGTATGTTATGGAACATGGAGAAAACAGACCGTTCAAATGTCCAGTTATTGGATGTGATAAGAATTATAAGAATCAAAATGGTTTGAAATATCATAGATTACATGGTCATCAAAATCAAACCCTCCGTGCAAATCCTGACGGAACGTATTCTGTTATCGATCCTGAATCTGATGCTCCTTATCCCGACGGAATGGGTATGGAAAAAGATAAACCTTATAGATGTGAGGTTTGTGGTAAAAGGTATAAGAATCTGAACGGATTGAAATACCATCGCGGACATTCCACGCATTGAGATAAAGACTCCCGCATTGTTTGTGTTTAGTTGTTGAGCTGTTAAGCGTTGTATTTTTGTTTGTGTTTTTTTACCCTTCTTCATAGTTTAATTTTTGTTAATATATTTTAATTTTCTGTTAGCAGAGCAGACGATCAACAAGGCGAGTTGTTTACGAGTCGTTTAGTGGCGATCGTATGAAGTAATTTGGTTGCCGATCTTCTACTAGACACACAGCGAGGCAAGCCCTAGGAAATTATCTAAAATTTGACTTTTTCGATCACGTGACTTAGTCACGTGATGTCTTCTGTCAGAATAAGTTTCTGTCAAGAAGAGGCGAAGTGAGAATCAAATTTCACAAAGAGCAAACTTAGAACACATACAACTTTTCTACGTCAATTGGTTCTTGTTCTGTTTAATTCCGTCTGGGACAATCAAATTGCAATCGATCTCAAAATGCCGCTATATTACTCCCTTGTTTTTGGTCTCTTGGTGACTGAAATGGTGCTTTTCTCACTAATTTCATTACCTCTTCCTAGTAAGTTTAGAAGACCATTGCTCAAAGGTTTGAGCATTCCATTCCACTCTCAACATTTTGAAATCACTGTAAAGTGTGTTCTAGGTTTTGTTCTGGTGTTGTTTATTGACGCTTTGAACCGTATGAACAATATTAATGCTGAATTAAATGCTTATCAAGAAGGAGCAGCTCCAGGTATGCTGGGTGGACAAGAATCGCGTGCCGAGATTCAAGCCAGAAGATTCTACGCTCAAAGAAACACTTATTTGTGTGGTTTTACATTGTTTTTAACATTGATTGTCAACCGTACTTTTTCTCTTGTTTTTGAATTGTTGGCTATCAAGGAGCAATTGAAAGCCAGCGATAAGAATGCAAGTGTTGACAAGTTGGATACTGTCGATGAGACTAAGGTGAAGGAGCTTGAACAGAAAATCAAGGAACAGGATGATGTGATTGTTACGTTAAAGGAGCAGGCAAAGGGTCTGGCGGGTGGTTACGAGGAGTTGGGAGAGGTGAGATCAAGAAAAGCTTGAGCATATCAAATGAGGAGCAGACGATAATTGAACTGATCTGTCAGTAATCTCAGTGTTTTAGCTAGTAAGTAAATTTATTTGCTACAAAAAAATTGCACATGATAAAATACTGCTTACTAAATACTTTCAACTACTCGCCTGGCATGTTCTTTCATTTAAGAGCAATGAAGCCTGTACTTAGGAGTAACATACGTGTGTCCACTATGTATCATATGTTGGCTTCGCTTGTAGCCAGTGGCCGTCCATTGAATCAGTTCGCTAAACACTCTAATCTGATTACATAAGCAGTTACTAATCACACATAACTCGCAAGACTTGCTTTGCTCGTCTTGCTTAGTATGCATTGCTCTTATGCTTTGGAATAAACGAAAAACCTTCGCCTGCTGGACCCAAGAACATCTCGGTGATCTTGATCCAATCCTTATAATCGCCTGAGCCCAGCAAAGTTTCAAGCTCGTTTCTACCTCTCCACTGTGGTGGTCTTTCGTTAATCTTTGGTGGAAGACGTTCAAGGATACCAACTGGAATGTATCTATGAGTGAACGAAAGGAACTCACACATGTATCTTCTGGCTGTGTTGATACCGAACTCATCTGAACCCCAATGAGAAACTGCAAATTTAGCATATGTTTCAAGGTACGACAATCTTTCTGTCGCGGATTTATCCAAATATTGTTGAGCCTCAACCTCTTCGAAAATCCATGGGATAATTAGCGCACCTCTGGCCACCATGACAGAGTCGATTCCTGGATCGGAAGTTGCCTTATACCAGTCTTCATATGTGTAGCAATCACCGTTACCAACGAAATAAACTGGTTGGGCGTCAGTTTTATCCTTATCCTCCTCTTGGTTCTCATTATATTCGCGAACAATTTGACCAACTTTAGAGATGTAGTCCCAATCAGCTTCTCTGGTGTAACGTTGTTGACGTGAACGACCGTGTAAAGTGATGGCACCAACGTCACCTTCACGGAGAATACGTTTGACTAAATTCTCAGCAAGTGGTTTATTGTCACGTGTACCCATTCTCAACTTGACGGTGACTGGAATGTCACCAGAACAAGCATTCATACCCTTCAAAATACGCATCAATCTGGACGGGTTCTCGAGCAATGCAGAGCCCTCACCTTTACGGTACAGCATATCGATTGGACAGCCACAGTTGAGGTTTAGTTCAGACACGTGGCTGGTGAGCTTAGCCACTGCCTCAGCTGCTTTACAAGCCTGCCAGTGTTTGGCAGTTGCTAACTGAACACCAAAACCTGGGTACTCGGATTCGTGAGCCTTCGGTAAAGCCCATTCAGAGTTAGAACCTTGAATCAAAGGAAGACCAAATGCCATTTCCGAATAGGTAACGTCAGCTCCAAGAGTCTTCATCAGTCTTCTGTATGGCAAGTTACCGACAGTAGTCAGAGGTGAAACAATCTTAGCATTACGCAAGTTCAACTTCTTCTTTTCAGCAGTTTTGAATGGGGCTTCAACGTAACTGAGAGCGTTTTCTTTCTGACGTTCGTCACGTTCTTCACGAGTCATACTGTTCTCTTCGTCGTTGTTCAACACGACGTTATCCAAGTACTTGATGTATTGCTCAGATTGTGGCAACTCGTACTTTTTACGTTGCAACTGTGCTTTGATTGCCGGAGAAATGATGTTGACTTCGTCTTTATTTTCACGTTTCTCAACACCTGGTTTTGATAACACTCTCTTGGTGGTTTTGTCGAAATGGGATCCGAGCCAACGACATTTGATGCCTGCTGGACAGTACCCAAGCAATTCGTAAACAGGACAAACTCCATCCAAATCAGTGGGTTTGGAGACAAGATATGATTCAACATCATGTGAGAAACGGCACTTATCTTCCCCAAAAGGACATGGCTTATCATCACTTGGGTCCAAGACAGATGCACATAATTTGACTGTTTCATGGGATTGTCTTAGGTCACGTTTTTTGTTTTGACCACGTCTCTTATTTTTCTTGCCATCTTTCTCGCCCATCTCATTGCTTTTAGATGCCTCGGCCTCGTCATCGTTGTAAGAAGTGGTCACGGTCTGTGAGATAATGAACTCTGGTTTGATTGGAGCCACTCCTTTATCACGAGAATCGACTTTTTTAACGGTATCCGTTTCCACATGGGGTTGTTTTGCCACAGGTTCGTCAGTGGCCTCAACAACTTGCTCGGCACTTCTTTTCCTTGTTTCCTCGTCTGTCATCTTGTATGGGGAAGGTGGGTAGGAGGGGGAAGGAGTAAGTTCAGGAGCAAAGCAGGAGTTGAAAAGTGAATTTTTCAGTGAAGAAAAAAAAAAAAAAATCTGGAGATTCAAGGCTGTGCTCGGAGATCCGATCTAACGACAAGCAAGCGACGAACGAACAAACGGACCAGAATCGTACAAAGGACCATCAAATCAAAACCAGAGTGTGCCAGTTTAACTTGCTGGGTTACTCGAGTGAGTTGACCGCACGTGTAGGTACAAGTGCAAGTGAGTCCCCAACTAATTAACATAATGAGTTGATCGTCAACTCTTGGAGAGAAGCAAAATTAAATATACCTAAAATTAAATGTTGATTGGAATCTCCATGAACAGAATGCTCTTCACCCACAAAATAGCTCAATAGCAACACCAATCAGTTTGTTCACCTCATCTGATTACCCATCAACAGTCAATGTAGTCGTGCTAGTGATTATTTGTCTGATTACGTAACACGACAATGCGGAGGTTGTGTATATTGTTCTCCGCATCTCGTATTGTGATTCCCTTTTGATTGATGACAAACTGATACCAAGTCTCTACATGACCATTATTGCTCCGCTCGCTCGTCCACCACTGGCTCACTCACGACTTGCTAGCTCCGCTCGTTGTGAATGCTTATCTCGCATTAACTATCCCAATTGGGAAACTCGACACACCAAATCTCATCACGTGACAAACTTTTTTTTTCCAAATTCAAAAAAAATTTAGATACCATATACTCTATCCACTCTTACCTCGAAGTGACACAACCCCATCACACTTTGCACTCACTAGCTTTACCAACCGGCCTTCCTTTGCTTTCAAAATATCACTGTCAAAGAACATATCGATATTCTTGCCAAATCGTCGTTTTTCTCTGCTTTCTTACAAAATGTCGCAGCCAACGATGGGCAGTATTCCACCGAGAAATCCTGATGATAACCCACTTCGGATCATTGAAAAATGCCGTCAAGAAAACAGACCGGTCTTTGTGGCAGGACCTATGGTCAGGTACTCGAAATTACCGTTCAGAGAACTTTTGAGAGATTATAAAGTTGATATTGTGTATTCACCAATGATTTTAGCCAGAGAGTTTGTCCGCAATAAGCATGCCAGAATAAGTGATTTTTCCACAAATGCGCGTGACAGATCATTGATCGTGCAAATAGGAGCCAATAACGTTACAGATCTTCTTCGTATGGTGGAAATGATTCATCCATACGTTGATGGTATTGGGCTCAACTGCGGTTGTCCTATTAAGGAACAAGTTAGAGAAGGTATCGGAGCAGCCTTAATGTCCAAAAAAGAGCTCGTTGCAGAGATGGTGAGGGCCGTCAAAAAACAATATGGATCGAGTCTCATTATGGAGACAAAAATTAGAGTTCACGCAGATATAAACGAGACTATAGAATTTGTTAAGTTGGTGGAAGAAGCTGGAGTTGATTTCATCACTGTTCATGGAAGAACGAAAACCACTAGATCATCGCAACCATGCGATTTCGAAAAAATCAAGATCATCAAGGGTGTTGTCAAAGTTCCTGTCATTGCAAATGGCGATTGTAAATCATTAGAAGATGCATATGAAATTGCTGAGAATACGGGATGTGATGGTGTTATGGCAGTTCGTGGTATCCTCAACAACCCTGCTATGTTTGCCGGTTATAAGCAGACACCATGGGGCGCGATTGAGAAATTCTGGGATTTGAGCACAGCGTATGGATTACCATTTAGATTGATACAACACCACTTGAGTTGTATGTTAACAGGACAACTGCCAAAGGCATTACATATCGAGTTGAACACGAAGAATAGTTTGATGGAGTTGTTGGAGTGGTTTGATGAGAACTTCCATCTGAAAAGGCCAGGTGAGGACGGGTTTGGTAGGTCTGTTAGTGTCCAGTATAGGCAGAGAAGGGAGGAGCAGGCGCGAATTTAGATATCAACAACGAGCGAAGCAGTTAGTGTATGAGTCAATCGCCGATTCTCCTGTCCTGTCGTCCATGACTTGCTTCACTAGTCTGTTATATACCATACCATAATACATTTCATTTTTACGAGGATTGCGTGTACCGACTGAAAAATTTCGTTTAAATAACTAGAAAAAATTAGGAGCAAAAATTTTAACTCAACTTTCTACTCCTTTAAGGAAGAGAGAACAGACAGGACAAGCCAACGAGGCTTGAATCAACTATGGTAAGTGCGACTGCCTGGCAGCTCCATTCGTTGATCAACTGAATCAAATGATGATAAACCAATTTTCTTATACCAATTTGAACAGGTCTTTCTCGCAAGGATTGACTCCCTGTCAATTGGGGGCATGAAATGATCTTCGTTTTGAAGCAGTCATTGAGTGCTCGCTTTTGGCGCCTTTAATGTTATGATGGGTATTACTTATAGTCATAGTTACACTGAAGTTCAGTGAGAAACGAGCGGTTGCTTTGATGAATATCGAGGGTATACTAACAACATACACATAGGTCAAGTGCTGCTTTATCATAGAATATGTATTAATAGATGTTGTTTTTTAGTATTTGAGTTGTAGGAACTAGCCACAAGGAGCGAAAAGAGTATTGCTTGTAGCGGACGAGAAGAATAGTGATTTAGTCAGTGACTCAGACGAGTGATCCAGCCTGTGACGAACGCGGATCGGAAGACTCGCCTCATTCGTGGTTGACTCGTGGTTCATGCGTGGTTGACTCGAGATTTGCTCGTTGTTTGTAGCTTCTACTTGTTCGTGGTGTAAATGCTGTCTGGACTACTGTGCCGGCCTACGCGGTTGGCGTCACTGACTCAGATGAGTCGCTATCCGCCCACCTTATTCACTTTTACTCGCACGACTCGCTTTGCTGCCCTTTGACCAGTTGTTGACTCGCCTTCGGCTAACTGTTAGCTCGTCGTCCGTCGATTGGAGGCTATGATTTAATTTTTATTAAGTATAAGAAAACTAACTAAGTCAATCATCCGATAACATTACACTTACTCTTCGTCCTCAACGACAACGGTGTTCAAACCCTTGACGGATGGAACGTTAACGTGCTCAACGTAGGAGAAAAGCTTGGTCTTAGCGTCTTCCTCTTCGTTTCTCTTTCTGGAGATTCTCAATCTCAATCTGAATGGAACACCTTGGATACCTCTCTTCCACAATTCAACGTTCAACTTTGGGTCAAGTCTGACATCCTCAGTACCCATGTGCAACTTAGCGAACTTCTTGATTTCCTTAACGGCCTTTGGAGCTCTTCTCTTGAATTGAGTACCGAGCAACTAAAATCGGGTTAGTATGGTTGTAGATGAACCGGAGTGGTTGGTATGAAGAAGTATGATTCCAACACATATCGTGCCATGTTGTACCGCTATAATCTTTGTTGTTGTTGCTGTTTTTGTTCATTCGTTGTTGTTCATTTCTCTTTCTTCAACCAACCAACTCTTCAAATAAAACGTTTACATACTCTCTTGTGGAGATTCACAGTGTATTCTCTGGTAACGAGTTCCTTCAAGTCTGACTTAGCCATTTTGTTATGTATTATCAGTTGATCTATGGATGACCGTAGTATGTCTTTGAGCCAACAAATTTAATAAGCCAGATTCAAGTGACAAATATTAGCTTCCGCTACTTGCTCGCTCGCTCACTCACCACTCCCTACACTCAACTTTTTTTTTTCCTGAATTTTTCAGAATCTCAAGCTGACGTAAGCTGTACCAGGTGAATTGCGTGTTCTGAGATGGGGAATTTTCGCGATCGCCCCGGTGGGACTATTATTTCACGGGGTGGTTCTACAGACTCTACCGGGAAAATTCGCGAATTTCAATCCGCGCGCCCCGTGTAAAAAAAAAAGTTACAGGAAGAAAATAAATGGTGTGAGGAGTATTGACTGCGGTTAGCCCTCGGTAGCCCTCATTTAGAGCACGTGACTAAAGAGATCCTCCACCCCACAAACTCAAATTTAGATAAGACAAACTTATAATTCATTCAAAAGCGTAGAGATTATGAATATTTTTGTACCATTCAGTGCGGACAACTTGGAGACAACGATCTAATGAATCGTTTGCATCACCCTGTAACATCTCAAGTTCAAACTCCCCACATAAACAGCATAAGATGCGTCCTGTCAGTTTGAGATCTTGGACAAGTTGTACCAAAACTTCAAGATCAAACTCGTAGTTCTCGTCCAATTCAAGAGGTTTACACGATTTATCACCATATACTGGATAAACAGTGTTGAGAACGTGTATCAGTCTTTTTGTGCAAGATTTATCAGTAATTTTGTTGCAACTCGACTCAATTTGTTGGTAATAGATTGAATCTTTTGCAATTTTAGAATACTCTTTGAACGACAGCAAACAGCCCACAAGAGTTGCAAGAAGAGCAATCTGAGAAGTGTATGTTGGTTCGGCGTCACAAAGACTATCTAATGTTTGTGTGAGTAAATTGAAAAGCGTGAGATACTCCTGTCTGGCGATCATGACAGAAGATATATTGAATAGAACAATTGAAACTCTTTTAGCAATTAGAGCTTGGAAATCTTCAGAAAGTGACGTTCGAAGTTGTATAAGTTCGCTGTAGAGATAGTTGACCAGAACGAGACTTGATCCATACCGAATCCTATGAATGAGTATTTTGAAATGCCAATCAACTTCTTGTGGCAGACTTTGCTGTTCAGATTTCTTACCTTGATCGTCTAACTTGATCAGTTCTTTAAGAAAAAGGTTAGTTTCGTTACGCAGAAATTGAGAGTTTGGAATTTGAGGCACAATTGATGTTGAACCTGGAACATGTAGACCTGCTGACATTAGTAATAAGTTGATTCTAATCTCCCATATACGGAATATATCATTCAACGTGAGGTCGAGTGCCGACAAGTTAGGCGAAAGAATGATAGACTTGCAATAGGATGCAATTGTAAGGTAAATTTGCAACGGACATTCGTATGACTGTTTATTGAAAAGTGAATCTGATGCTTCAATGTCTTGGTGTGCCAACAACCCGTCGATCAGTTTTGTCAGATTGGTGGTATCTGTGGCCAGATCTCTACCCCGATCAGAAAAAACTGCCTCATACTGTGGCAGACTGATGAAATTGTTCGCATTCAACAGTGACGGGTATTTGATCTGCAGCATTTTGTTGTTGGGAGGTGATATTGACAGCATCAATCTTTATCATAATTATTTTTTTTTGGGTTCAAGTAGTTGATTACGTCAGCGGACGCCTAGCTAAATTATAGTCCGAATTTTGAGCCGCACAGAGCAACAACCAAATGACAGAGTCCATTCACTTCGCTCGCCATTCGGTCTCTGTTCACCACGACCCACCTGAGAATCCTTCCGGCGCCCATACGTTCAGATCTGCTCCTTATTCCATCTCGCTCGCATCGCTGGCACGGCCCGTTCCGCCTGTCATTTGCTTTGCCCGCTGTTTCGCTACTCAAGGATTTTTTCTTTTGTAAATTTTCTGGGAAAAAAGATACTAAACAAAGATTATCGGGCATTGTCAATTTCAGAAGTTGTATATATTTTTTTCAAATTTTTACAATCAAACAAATTACGCCGCTTAGCAACACAGACACAGCAATGTCGTCGTTTAACAAGCGCGACATGGCATTTGGAGATCAACAAGGTGCACGCCCACAGGTGAAGCTACCTCCAATCTCCTTCTTATCGAACTCGTTCACCAATCATAACAATAGTAATAACACACAGGATATGAATAGCGGACGTCCCGGAGTGGGAAAATTGCCTGGTCTTGCGTCGTTTGCTGGAGGAGATTTCCAATTGCCTTCAATCTCCAGTCTTGCCTCTGGTGTTGGACAGCCTCAAAATGGTCAATCGAATGGGGCTACGAATCCTGGGGCTACAGGGGGTACAGACACGATCAAACTTCCGTCATTGAACATTGGATCGTCATCGAGTAATTCAGCAGATACCTCTTCAGGATTGTCTTTGCCACCTCTCAATTCCAGCACGACCCCTCCAACCACCACTTCGTCTGCCAATTCACAACAGGGGTCTCAAAATGGACTGGGACTCCCAGCTCCATCTCAGCTGGATGTGGATCTACGAAGACAGAACACGGCCGAGGCTTTTGTTAACAAGGAACAAGACACAGCACACCACCAACACCGCCATAGTCAGACTCAGCACCATCACCATCATCACCACCACCATGATGATCTTTCTAACCAACTGAAACAAGCACAACAACAACTGAAAGATGGAGGTCACATTCATGTTGTTCATCAGCCACACGGGAATCACCACCACCATAAGGTTATTGTGCACAATCCGAGCGAGGCTGGTGGAGTGGCTGGTGAAACTGAACGAACATCCCCGAAATCACCTACATCTACCAAGCAGCAGCTTTTACCACCGCCACCACTGCCTGGGAACGACACCACGATTTTACAAAATGACTCCACAATAATTGATCCGAATGCCACAGTGGCTGCGGACCAAGTGTCGATACTATCGCAACATCAAGAGTTTGCACACCCACAGGCTAAGGGTCATGAAAGGGATGTTGAAGAACACAATGTCAAGAGAAGAAGACAGGTGACCATAGAGTCCAAGGAAACGATAGAACTTGCCATGAACTTCCCTAGAAAACATTTAGGTTCGATAATATACCAGCAATATCCAACTCGTGAGACCGTTTTGCGGTATCTGACTAATTTGACTGTGGAAGACGAAGAGAGTTTAGAGAAAGTGAGCATTGAATCTAACAAAAACAAACCCCATCAGAGGATTGAGCTTTTACCTGCGTTTTTGGCTAATTATATCAATTGTACGGTGGACATACGGATTCCGTTTGGTAGTATTCCAGACAATCAGAACGTTTTTGATAGACGTATTTGGGGAACTGACATTTATACCGATGACTCTGATATTGTTGCAATTCTACATCATTGTGGTATACTGAAGTCTCGTGATCCATTTGAGGGGAAAGATGAGCCAGAAGATGAAGTTGTCCTCAATCCTTCGAAAGGGACACTTCTTTTTTCGTCTAAAACAAAGCCGTTGACACCTGGAAATTTGCAAAACAGATCAAATGCTGTCAACATGTGCGACAGAACAGAGGACGCAAACGATTTGATTGTGACTCTGGTTATTCTCCCTCGACTAGCTAATTACCAAGGCACATTCCGCAACAATTACAACTCGAGGACGTGGGGTAGTGGCGCGGGACTTGGTCCACAGGGTGGACTCGTTCAGCCGCCCCACGGAGCGCATAATGGAGCATCCATTGCTGTGTATGGAGTGAAATGGGTCAGACTTGGTGGATGTTTCGATGGACTGAACTGCGGGAGATTCAGGAAGAGGTTGTTGAATGAGAGAATTGAACTGGCAAAAAGATTGCTTCCGGAGACCCCAAACGGCCCGGAAGAGAAGACGTCGGTTGCCGGACAGTGGAGTGGTGAAAAAAAGTATTATAAGGGGTATAGGGGTGTGTAGTATAGTAATAATGCATGGCGAGCGAAACGTTGAGCGAAGTGGCTGGTGCAGCGATGGGCGGGGTGGCTGGTGAGAAGATGAGTGAAGCGAGTTATCTGTGTGGTCATAGTGGCGCTCAGTGATGAGTGAATGACCGACTAGGACGCACTCTCTTTGCTCTCTTTGTCCGTTGTGGTCGACGCGTCGATCGACCGATTATCTTTACATATCACCAACCGACAACTCAGACCGACTCACGTCACCGCCCCATTTCTGGATATGGTATGTGGTCAGCTGCGTTGCTTGCCAGGGTTCATGCGCTCCATGCACTGTTGACACCTCTCAGGGGACTGGAGTTGCTCGTGGTATTCGTGGTGTTTGTCGTGCTCGTGCCCGTGCTCGATCTGCCAAATTTGTGGAGCAACCAAAAAAGGAAATCCCTGGGTATCTCGAAATTCTCCACTTCGAAACTGGAGCAGTCATCAAGTGCCCATTTTATGCGCACAAACAGGCCTTTACTCATCGACCTACACGGATAAACATCACTACCGACATGGTTGATGATAGTTTAAGCAATGCAAATGATCAGATAGCTAACCAACCAACGCGATTCAAGCGAGCTATGATGAAACTGTCATTCAACGTTTCACTTATGATGAACAGATTGAGACAAATAAGTGAAGCGTGTTTAGAGTCGGACGAAATAACTGAACAGTTATTCGATGATAGTGACACCACGTCTGCTTCTATGACAACAGAAGAGGTTGCAATCAACCCGGCACAGCGTGGTGGATCTCTAGAACAAAAACTGTCACACGATGACAGAACTACTGCCACATCTATAGACTCGCCTTCAACAACAATGGCAGCATCTGGAAAAGATGACGTCTGCAGCAACGTTCCGTTCACGGGAGGAGAACAGTTATGGAAGGCACAGCATGAGGCATGGTTGACGCCGTCGGTAGAGAATGCGACCCTGGAAGGTCATCTAAAATTACAAAGAAAGTTACAAGGTCAGGAATTAAGGCATATGGTGGTATCAAAGGATTATCATATTATTTTTAGGAATTTGGTGGTGGAGGGAAGAAGCCTGAAAAGGCCGATGAATTTGCGGGACCTGCTGAGGGTGGTGGAAGCAGGATGGGATTGGTCGAAGATGTATGACAGTGTGTGACGGGACGAACGACGAGCGAATGGCGTGCAAGGATGTTGGATGACGGGTCGCCTTGCTCTTGGTTTGTTTGTGGTTTACCTGTCATTCAACTGATCCAGCATGATCACCAGCCGAGCTGGTGACCGATCGATTAGTCATGACTCACTTTTCGCCCCCACCGCAGGGTCGGTGATCCATGAGTCGTATAGGCTTTTTTTAATAATGAGAATGAGAAGAATGACTAAGTTGCTTCACTCGTCATTTTTCTTTACGAAGTATAGCGACAGCCAGAGCCGGCCGTAGCCAGTAATCACACTAGCTAGGAGCGAGTAATTGTCAATCAACGAGCCAGCTGAGTCGACAATCGTCCAATTACTTCCCCATTCACCACTCTCCTGCCAAATCATTCGCTCGCAAATCATCATCCACTCGTATAGTTCTGTTCACAGATTACTAGTTCCGCTGTCGTTCGCTCGTTTCGCTCGTCTAACTGAACAAACCCCTCCTCACCTTCACCACCGGAACACTGTTTCCACTCTCCACCATCCTTATACAACTCTCTAACATTCTGATGTTCTGATCTAACAATTCAACCTTCTCTTGGACCAAGTTTCTCTCTGGATTATCCTGTCTAACCCCCGTTTCAACGAGTTTCCGCTTAGTCTTCACCAATCTACCCTGCAATTCTGCCACTCGCAAGCTCAATTTATCATCAGAAGCAAGTAACCGCTGTCTCTGTTGTGCAATTGTATCTTGGTTCGAATAGATAGTTTCCACCTTACTCTGTAATGGCGTCTCGATATGCTCTGACGATGTCAATTTTGTCACCGTTTTCGATAAGAACCTCACATATTTCTGCGACAACTGTGCATTCGTGGATTTGATTTGTTTTGTGTGTTGAATTTGCTGTTGTAATGCCGGGTCCATACTGTCTTGGTAAAGAGCAGGTTACATTGTATTTAATTTTTTTATCAAAATATTTATTTTTTACATGTATATATAATTATATATATACACTATTATTCCCTTCTCCAATAACCCCGGCACTTTGATTGCCCAGCCCTTGTTCATCATACCCTTCCAATGGCCCACGTGGTATCTCCTTACTCCACGCTGGACGTTGAGCTTGATGGTGGTAAAATTACCGCATTCAATATACTCAACAATCAATTATACATTGCCACTAGTAATGGTCAATTGCTTATCTACCAGGCACCAGAAACAGCACCAGGAACGTCACCAGAACAACTACAGACCCCTCCATCACAGACATCATTGACAAACCTCATAAACGAAGAAACCCCGTTAATCAACTGTATTCAAACACAAGCCACAGTTGTTGCCATCGAGTTTGTATCTGCAATTCGTTATCTCGTGTTGCAATACGACACAGGAACAGTTGATGTATACAATCTGGACGATTATAAACGAATTGATTGTTTCGATGAGCTTCGGTTCAACTCAATCCAAACTTGGTCAGATGTTGACTTGAACGTCAATAACGGCACCGCCACAGGTGGCGGTGCACAGCTGTGTCTTGATGAAGTTAGTGAGGAAGATGCCGATTATGTCGATAGAACAGACAATGATTCGATTTCATTGGCCACTGTGGCAATGGAAAGTGAAAGAAACCGAAGATTTGCCAGTGCTCCCACCAACACCAGCTTTCTCTGTCTTATTTCACGGCGTAGTGTCGTTGTACTCAGTTGGAAAGAAAAGCGATTCAACAAGAAATCAGAGTTCAGGCTCAGCGACAGAATCCAAAAATTGGACTTCTTGAGTAGCGAAAGTCTTGTTGTGGTGCTGAAAAATGGTGATCTATTAACTTTAGACTTGTTAACTGGTTTGATCAACACTTTGCAAATCCAGTTATTGGACAATCAGACGACGAAGCCAGGCAGATCATCATTTTTCTTTGGGTCTAATGGCGATTCGCCAATTCAAGTGTTCAAAGCCAACAACGATCAACAGCTTGTTGTTCTTCGTGACTACAACTTAATAAAACTCAACAGCAACCTTGAACCTGTGAGCTTACGTGGACATTCTCATGCCCATGCCACTGAGTTCCGTAATCCAGTGGAGGTTCCAGCTTCCAATTCTGGTGGGAAGCGTTTGAAAACGCTTGTTTATTGGTTCCCATACGTTGTCTTGGTTTATCCCAGCTCTATTGAGCTACGGAACTTGGAGAGTGGTTCGTTAGTTCAGAATGTTGATTTACGAAGTTCCTTGACTTTGGTTGGTGTGAAGTTCACTCCTCGGTCGTTGTTTCTCGTTACACCATTGAAGGTGTATCGCTTTGTCAAGGCCAGTTACGATCAACAGTTGTCTGAATTTGAGAACAGTTGTGATTACAACAATGCCATTACTCTCATTGAGAAGTTGAATCCGTTGGTGTTTGAAAGCACCGAAGATCATACTGCCAAACAGTTGAAATTTCTCAAGTTGAGACGGTTTCAACTGTTGAAAGCGTCGGATTTACTTGCAAAGGGTAAATTCGACGCCGCAATTGAACTATTTATTGAATATCTCGCACCTCCTGATCTTCTTTTCACGCATCTTCCAGATAGATTGGCACGTTTGTTGAAAGGCGAGCGCCAGCAGGAGAGGAAACTTCGTCATAAATCGAGTCGAGAGTCAGTCACATCTGTGGCATCACATTCGGATGAGTCTGGGTTGATTAATCTCATCATAACATATCTCACGGATACTAGAAGAAAATTAACAAGACTGTTAGATCCTGATTCACCCAAATTTCAATGGCATGGGTTTCAAATTTCCCTTGATCTATACAGATCTGAAAGTGACGGTGATGTTACGAAGACATTGGAGTTGATTGATGATTATCTTTTCGAATGTTATTTGATAACAAACCCCAAGATGGTAGGCCCGCTCTTACGTATTTCCAACTACTGCAATTTTGAGCTGATCGAGCAGAGATGCCTGGAGTTACAGTTGTACAGTGAGCTGATTGATTTCTATTTCTGTCGAGGTGAACACGAAAAGGCAATGAAGCTGTTGAATGAGCTGTGTTCGTCTGGGGTTTTTGACGTTGAATTCATGGTGCGATATTTGCAAAAACTCAGTAACAATCAACTGGAGTTGATCTTCCAATACTCGGAAAAGCTCATTGAGTCTGATGAAAAATACTTCGAGCTGATTTTCATGAACGATTCTATTGAGTGTGAGTCGTTCAGCAGATGGAAAGTCTTTGAGTTTTTAGCAGACCACGGATGGGAGTCTCTCGAAAGAAAGTATCTGAACTACCTCGTTTTTGAACAGAACGAACGGGGTTCAAAGTTCTGTAACAAACTCATCGAGCTTTATCTGAGCGATCCGGTGACTAACAAGGAAGAGATTTTGAGGGTTTATGATGTTGATAGCTATAATGCAAGTGCTATATTGAGGAGGTTGAAGGAGGCAAACGACGACGAGCGGAAAACCACGAAACCAGCCAGTGAGGGACTTCGTTCGGCATCGCTTCTTGAACTCATGATACATCCACTGGCCAAACTGTCCCGTCACTACGAGGTGCTAGAAATCCTCATAAACCAGCTTCACGACAACAAAAAAGCAATTGAGCACTGCCGACTTGTTTCAGCAAAAGACACCAACACTGGCCGTGAGTTGGTGGAGGAAATCGTTGAATTGAACCTCGCCAAAAAGGATTACAACTCAGTTGTTGAAGTTTTAGACTCAGACTTGAATTTCGTCGATCCAATCACAATTCTACAAAAGCTGCCAAATGATATGAATCTCTCGCCGTTGACGACATTTTTGGAGGTGACGTTGCGGCGACTGAACTCAGATCTGAAGGAGAAAACTACAGCGAATGAGCTATACAAGGTGAAAGTTATTGGTTTAAAGATGGAGAAGTTGACCAAAGACAGACAGAGTGTTCGTGTTGATGCTCTGTCTAGGTGCTTGGTTTGCGACAAGAGTCTGGGTGCTGGAAGCATTTTGAGTTTCCATCCTGACGGGAAGGTTGTTCATTATGGCTGCGACGAGCGGACAATGAGCGGAGGCAACTGATGAGCGGGTCGCAACTGCTGCTCACTGTGCGCTATCGATTCCTGTAATATTAATGATCATGTAAAAATACAAATGAAATCAACCAAAATTAAAAATTTATTTTTATTAAATTTTCATATAATTTTATATTTATTAACAATTCTATTACACAGTCGTGACAAAGTTGATAACACCAGAACAGTATTTGACGAGACCGTCCAACTTCTCTGTTTTCTCATCGGTGAGTTCCGCCCAACGATTGAGAGCAGCGATGACCGATTTGGAAGCTGAATCAGAGTTTAGGAGCTCAGATTTACGAACTGCATGGATAACATCACCATGAACGTTGAAAAGACGTGCGATAATGGCCACAAGAAGTTCGAAATTTGTGTTTTGTTGTAATCCCGAACTGATTGCCTCGACAAAAGAGCACAACTCGGTGTATGGAGGAGTAGTCTGCAAAGAACGAATTTCAACGTCCAAAGCAGCCGGAGAAAGGTCCACAAGGAATCCAACAAATGAAGTGTAATCCTTGCTGGTTGATGCTTCTCTGAGTTTTCTGGTGAAATCCGATTCGAAGTGGGCGTTTGTTGAAGGGTCGAGTTTCAAAAGTTTGGATTCTTCACCATCGCCAGAAGTCTCAGAGTTACCATTTGATGCTTGAAGGAAGAATGGAACATTTTCTGGTTTCTTGATTGGCTCGGTTGGCTTGTTTCTTGCCTTGATGGTGTCGAGATGCAGAATGGTAGAGAATTTACTTCTGGCGAACTGGGAAAGCGTCAGCAAATCGCCAATTTGGTCAACGGATTGATAGTATCCCGTTTCCTCTAATTTATCGTCACCGGAACCAAAAGCTCCGTCCAACATCGAAGAGCCACCAACACCACCAACGTTTGGCAAAAGAGCGGTGGCAAACTCTTCTTCACTAACATGTCTGGTGGAAACAGGTCTGAATTGGGATCTATTGGTCCACAGAGAGATTCCAACACCATTGACATGAGTGGTAGCCAAGTAGTCACCGAGAGGCGACATGCGCACACACGTGGCCACCGTAGGAAGACGGATTCCGTCAATACAACCACCTGTTGGAAGATCCCAAGTACGAAGTGTAGCATCAAGAGAAGCTGAAACAATCCAGCGTCCATCAGGTGAGAAGTCAAGCGAGGTAATACGGTTAGAGTGCCCAAACAGTTGTCTCACAATTCTCTGAGTTGCGGCATCGATAACGACGATAGAAAGGTCGTCAAGAGCAAGAGCAACCAGATCAGACGAGAGATGGTATGCCATTTGAGTAATTGGAGCATCCAGTTTGAGTTTTCCCAAAAATTGAGATCTGCTGAAATCATAGAAACCAACGAGACCATCCAAACCACAAGAAACCATCTTTCTATTCATTCCGTCAACTGCAATTCCTGTGACTGCCTTTTTGTGTAACTTGTAATTCTTTCTTGGTTTACCACTCTGTAGATTGTAGACACCAATACCACCGAGACTCGAACCAACAAGACCGAAATTACCGCACTCAGTAATACTGACAGACTTGACAACACCACCGTCAATAGTTGGTAGCTTGTGTTTTCCAACTTTCTTGTTACGTGAATCCCAGGTTCTTGCGAACGGTTCATCTTGATGGGCCGTCAGGATGTTATCCCATTCACCTTCGCGCGAGTTCTTTTGAGCGATCATCGTAATGGCAGGGAACTTATCCTTGAATCCAGATGAAACACCGGCCGAACGTTTGCCATCTTTGTTGACAGCCTTCTCCTTTTGAGACAGTTCCTGCGACTGAGCGTCTTTACGCAACGAAAATGTCCAGAAAGAACGGTCTTGAGAGGCAGATTGAATGAAATGAGACCTCGAGTCACCGAATAAGATGCATGTAGATGGAGCAGAGTGACCTCCACGAGAACGGAGATGACGTGGCGGAGAAACAACTGAACTATTGGTGGATGAAAGAGCCGGATCAAACACATACTCTTTGAGACTGTTATCTGGACCAGTTGTGACCAAGATTGGTTGTCCGTTGAGGAACTGGACTTTGGAAACACCACCAGCGAGTTCTTTATGAGCACCACGCAAAACATGCACACGGGACTTGCGGTCGAGATCATAGAAGAAAAGGTCACCATTCACAAGCGAACAAACCAAATGAGGTGAACCATCTGTTCTGAACGAAACAGAAGTGATTTTGGAACCAGAACCAGTTGAAATCGTACGATGAACCTTTCCACGACGAACATTGTACACTTTGCACACTCCTTGTCCGTTACCGACGGCGATAATATCGAGGGCAGGCGCTGGCTCAATACAAGTGATACCATCGACAAATTCGTCTGAGGTGAATAACAATTTTCCAGTGCGGACGTTGTAAACAAGCAAATGAGATGAGGTGGCAACCACGACTTTATTGACATAAGTTGGAAGATGGGCGACGTCAACGACATCACCATTCAAAGCGTTAATACGCAGCTGTGAGTAAAACTCGGTAGGATATTTTTGATCTTTCTTTTCAAACACATAGAGTGACGAAGCGGATGCTGCAACGAGATAATCACCGAAAACCACAATTTTGTGAACATTCTCGCCTTCAGCAACGCTCAGTTCATGTTCGAGACGGCCACGTTTGAAAATACCGATCTTGTTACCGTAAGAGCAGTAAAGATAGTGGAAATGTGCCGTAATCGAAGTGATTGGACTTGGTGTGAGGCTGCTGGAGACAAAAAGAAGGTGCAGAGTGGCAGCGTCATAAATTTGAAACGCACGACCAACAACGGTGGCAATGTAAAACGTCTGACCCAATGTTCCGATAGCAAATGGGACACCATTAGAAACGTGACCGATCACTCTGAAAGGTGAGAAAATTTTGGACGCACGGACAGGAACACCGGACGATTCTGCCGACGGTGTGCAAAGCTTCTTTGTGCTGTGCTGATCTGCAGAAGTCATTGTGTTGATGGGGTACCAGAGGGAGGGGAGTGGTTAGATAGCGAGATCTCTGTTAGTTAGTAGAGAGTCCTGTTTAATTTTTTTGATTTTTTTTTTTTTAACTATAAATTTTTTTTTCAATGTAATATACACGACCTTTTTAAAGATCGACGCGTCGTTAGACGCGGCTGCCTAATTATAAATCGGTCTAATATTTTTGCTTGCATGTGCCATCAATCAAATTAAATGAATTCAATCTAAACAAAGAAGCAATTGCGCTGCTCTTGTTTAATTATTATAGACTAGCATCATGGACAGCACCAAGAAGTCGTACGAAATGCTGAGTTCCAGCAGTGCCGTCGAGGATGATGCAGTTGCCCCGGATGATGTTCGTGTAGGCGGCGGCCTGGGCCGTAACACAGAATCACTTTCAAGTCATTCGAATGCATCGATTGATTCTAATTTGGGTGACGAAAACGACGAAAGTTACGATCGAGATCCCGTTCCACTTACTGCGCAATCATTAGAGCAACACAAGAAGGCAATCGCCACAATTGCCCCGATTCTCGAAGATTTTGTGCCTGTTTTGTCTAAAACAGAGGTGGTAAGTCCAGTGAACAACGCGATCTCACGTACAGTTTCGAATATCAGTTCTCTCAGCATCGGTCATGTGCATGCACAGGGACAAGGTAGTCAAGTTTCTCAAGCAGGACATCCATTGACCCCACAACAACAACCAGACCAGACATTGCCGTTATCGTTAAATTCTCCAACATCCCCTGAAATGCACGCATTACCTCCAGCATTACTCGACACTGTTTCCTCGACTGGTGCTTCAACGGCAAGCTCAGCCACCAACATCCCAATGAAGCATCGTTCATCGTCGATGTCTGTCTCGGAAGTTTCAGGCCCTAAACTGCCAAAGATCGGCACCATTGGAGTTTGTGCAATGGATAATAAAGTGTTGAGCAAGCCATGTCGTCAGATTTTGAACCGTTTGATCGAAAATGGAGAGTTTGATACTGTCATTTTTGGTGATAAAGTGATTCTTGATGAATCGATCGAGAACTGGCCGACGTGTGATTTCTTGATTTCATTTTTCTCAAACGGATTTCCACTCGATAAGGCAATTGCTTATCAAAAATTGCGCAAACCGTACTCGATCAATGATCTTGTGATGCAAAAGGTCCTTTGGGATCGTCGTTTGTGTTTACAGATTTTGCAGGCAACCGGGGTTCCAACTCCACAAAGAGTGGTGATCTCTAGAGATGGTGGTCCACTTGTGGACGACGAATTGAAGTCGAAACTAGAGAAGCTTGGCGTGGACTGTTCAGAGGTCCCAGAGCCTGAATGGCGTATGCTCGATGAAGACACTTTGTTTGTGGATGGACAAACGATCAAAAAGCCATTTGTTGAGAAACCTGTTGATGGAGAGGATCATAATGTTTACATTTACTATGCGAAGGAGAACGGTGGAGGTGGTCGTCGTTTATTCCGTAAGATTGGTAACAAATCTTCTGAATTTGATCCTAATTTGAGTATGATCCGTACCCAAGGTTCTTACATCTATGAGAAGTTTATTGATACAGATAACTTTGAAGACGTCAAAGCTTACACCGTTGGACCTGATTTCTGTCATGCCGAGACACGTAAGTCTCCTGTTGTTGACGGTATTGTTCGTCGTAATACACATGGTAAGGAGGTTCGGTATTTGACTGAGCTGTCAGATGAAGAACGTTTGATGGCCAAAAACGTGAGTGCTGCTTTCGAGCAGACTATATGTGGATTTGATCTTTTGCGAACAAACGGAAAGAGTTTTGTTATTGATGTCAATGGATTCTCATTTGTCAAAGACAATGTTTCCTACTATGACAAATGTTCTCAGATTATGAGACAAACTTTCCTGAAAGCCAAAGCTGAACGTAGCAGTTCTACAATTCCTGTCAAGCTTGAAGAGAAGAAGCAGAAGTGGGTTTTCAAAGGAATTGTCGCTGTGGTTCGTCATGCAGACCGTACTCCAAAACAAAAGTTCAAATACTCGTTCAAGTCTCCGATTTTCATCTCTTTACTGAAAGGTTACAAAGAAGAAGTGATCATTCGAGAAGTTCGGGATCTCAAAATTGTGCTTCAGACAGTTCGGGTGGCTCAAGAACAAAGTCTCGAGGATCAGAAGAAGTTACAACAACTGGCAACGGCTCTTGAGAAGAAGATGGACTTCCCTGGAACCAAAGTTCAACTAAAACCATCATTGAACGAGGCAGGCGACATCGAGAAAGTTCAATTGATTATTAAATGGGGAGGTGAACCGACTCATTCTGCCAGATACCAGGCTACCGATGTGGGTGAACAGTTGAGACAGGACATCCAGTTGTTGAATAAAGACGCCTTGAAAGATGTCCAGGTTTACACTTCGTCCGAACGTCGTGTTGTCGCCTCCGCACAGTTGTTTTCCAAGTCATTCATTGCGGAAAACGAGCTTCCAGACGACTTTTTACAGGTTCGTAAGGATTTGTTGGATGATTCGAATGCTGCAAAGGATTTGATGGATAAAGTTAAAAAGAAGCTAAAACCATTGTTACGTCAAGGTAAAGAGGCACCACCTCAGTTTGCATGGCCACCAAAGATGCCTGAGCCATTCATTGTGATCAAAAGAGTGGTTGAACTCATGAATCATCACCAAAAGATCATGTCGAAAAATTTCGAGACTAAAGATGTGAGCAGTTTCCAAAAAGACTGGTGTTGTGGAGAAGATCCATCTCTTTTCAAAGAAAGATGGGATAAACTTTTTGAGGAATTTGTGAGTGTGGAGAAAGTCCATCCATCCAAGATCAGTGAATTGTATGACACGATGAAATACGATGCTCTACATAATCGTGATTTCCTGCAAAAGATTTTCTTGAGTGACGATCCTAAGAACATTGCCCAACTCAGTTCTTCGTTGGTTAGACAATATCCTATCAACGTTTTGGCTATGAACAATTTCAAAGTCAGTGATTCATCGTTAGACAACTCATCACAATCCAACTCGCCAAATCCGGCAGGTTCGATCGGATGGGTTTTGTCCTCTTCATACAAACCGTCGTCGCGGGACGACAACAATTCTCCGTTTGATGACCCCAAATATGATCTTTTACGTGAATTGTACCGACTCGCCAAGGTGTTATTCGACTTTATTTGTCCACAAGAGTATGGAATCGAAGATAACGAGAAACTGGATATTGGATTATTGACTTCATTACCCTTGGCTAAACAGATTTTGAAGGACATTACCGCAATAAAGGAGACTGACAAAGCTGGAACCAGAGTTTACTTCACTAAAGAGTCGCACATTTACACTTTGTTGAACGTTATTTATGAGTCCAAATTGCCAATGAAGATTGCTCGTAATGCTCTTCCTGAATTAGACTACCTTTCTCAAATCGTGTTTGAATTATACGAGTCTGAGAACAGTTGGGGAAACAAAATGCATTCTATTAGACTTTCTTTGTCACCAGGCTGTCACACACAAGATCCATTGGATGTTCAATTGGACGACAAACATTATATCTCATGCATTCGTCGGATCAATCTGACGAGACATTTAGACATGGATTTCGTTCAACAGAAGTTAAAGAGCCGTTTCTCAAGAGTTTCGTTACCAAAGAAGTTTACGCCGGTGAATATTTCAAGTCCACTGACCGAGGGAAGGCCATGAATACTCATCAAATAGAACTACTGAATTTACTCGTACATTTGTTAGCTAACTCATCCGAGGATGTATCACAGACAATGAGATTGAAAACTCAAAACTGTAGAAAATTGTTTGCTGTAGTTGATTTCCCAACGCTCCGTTAGTACACTGTCTCTGACAAAATGATAGAAACCAAGTTGGAAACAGGTCCTGCAGTCCGGTTGACTGCATCGTTGGTGAATGTAAGAGGGAGGAGAATAATAATATGAGTTTGACAAGTTAAATTGACAAAACAAAAAAGTAAACGAAATAACGAACAATTTGCTCGTAATCTAAGAGATAACCGCAAGAGAGTCGAACAAAACACTGATACTTTCACCAAAATGATCTCTTCTGATACATTCGGCAAAGATAGGAGAAACATCGATGATTGTAAGCTTGCTGCACTTCTGGACACGTTCTTCTGAGATTGGATAGGTATTTGTGACAATAATTCCATCGATGTACTCACATTCGTTGAGTCTTTCAAGCGAATCTTTTGAGAAAATACCGTGGGTGGCCACGATATAACACTTGTTGGCACCACAATTGAGTCTAAGATGCTCTGCAGCGGCGATGAAAGAGGTGTGTTTGTCGATCATATCGTCGACAATGATGGCGGGACGGTTCTGGACGTTACCAACAAGGGTGATAAGTTTTTCAGATGCGTTAAATTCAGGTTCATCTTCATCGTCTGAATTATTATTACCATAATCAGAGTCCTTATGAGCGAGATCAGGTTTTGGTGGTTCGAGAGGTGGAACAGGCAAAGAAGTAGCGTCTTCGACAACGTGACCCTTGACGATCCGCGCGGTCTGGATGTCAGTTGAGACTATCACGTCTTCTTCTTCGACTTCTCCATTTTCTGTTGTGTTGAATGTTGGTGAAGGATGTTGTTGATTTTTACGGATTTTCTTGCCCATAAAACCGTCTTTAGTTCTTCTTCTATCGGTGTGAATCATGGCAAAGTTGACTTTGAGTTGATCTGCAAGTGCGGTAACACGTTTCGTTCCACCTGGATTCTTCGAAACAACAACCGCATCACTGTAATTATCAATATTCTGTCTTATCCAATGAGCCAAAGTTGGTCCTGCATACAAGTTGTCGACTGGTTTAGAAAAGAAACCTTGCATTTGTGAGGCGTGTAAATCCATTGAGACAACGTGGTCAGCTCCTGCCATGATGAGAAGGTTGGCTAGCATCCTTGCTGTGATGGCACCTCTGTGTTTCTTCATCTTGGATTGTTTTGAGTAAGGGAACTGTGGCATGACTGCTGTAATCTTGGCTGCGGAACCACCTTTACAGGCTGAAATAAGAATTAAGAGTTCCATAATGTGATCATTGGTGTCTGGTGAGCCTGATTGAATGATATAAACATCCTCATCTCTGACAGAGGTACCAATTTGGACGGATGTTTCACCGTTAGCAAAGTTCTTCAACGTCACTGGGGCAGCTTCTATTCCCAGTTTTTCGCAAACGAGCTGACCTAACTTTGGATGGGAGTTACCCACAAACACTTTACACTTTCTCATGTCTGATAGTTGTGGTAATTGTTGGCTGTTGAACCTGTTTGAAGCTGTTTTCGAACACAACTTGATGACTGGCTCGCAAGAGCAAGTTGAACGGGATGGGGCGAAATTCAAGGGTTTGTAGAACAAACTGGTTAGAGAAAAGAGAAGGTTGGCTGGTTGGTTGGTTAATTTGTTTTATTAGCAAAAAAATTTTTTTCCCGAGTCAAAAAAATTGCAGTCTCCGGGTGTGCGGGTGTCCGGGGAAGTGAGCAATGGGCAGCAACGATGAGCCAGACGGGTTGTGCAATTCTGGCTACTAAATAAAAAGTCTGGAACCTCTCCCAGTCGAGCGAATGAGAAATAAACAGTAAAACTCCTGAGTGACCCATCTATGGCCAAGTGGATGTCGAGACTTACTTGCAACTAGCTTGACTAGTTTGGCTTTCAGTTGCTCGTTCTTCGCACATAGGTTCGATGAATGTAATTATTTATTTAATAACAGCAACGGCTTCTTGTATATAAAGAACACTAAGTAGTAAGAAGACCGCCATGACTCTGCAACGCTCACTCACGAATGGCACGATTACACCACACTCGAACGGGTCGCTTCGCAAGCATTCTAGTACATATCCAATTGCTCCGGAGTCATCTCATACTGAATCCAGTTCGGAAGACAGTTTTGATCATAGACATCTTCTGGAGCAAAATAACCTGGAGTAAGACCTGTACATTTATCACTGTTTGGAGAGTTCATGTAAGGAGAATGGTGGTAACCGATGTCTCTGAACCACCAGACTTTTCTCTTATCTTCAAACAAACCCACACCAACAGAGTGAACAGGAGCATCACCCCATCTTTCGTAGTAGAATCCACCTGCTTCTTCAAGAGCTTCAAACCATTTAGAATAAGCTTCAGCTCTGTAAAAGTCCATATTACCGATTTCGAAATTAGACCAGAAATGACAAGTCGAGTAACCACCTGCATTCTTGGTGTTATCTGGGTTTTGCTGGTTTTCAGTGAGCCACTTAAAGGCACCGTTTGGATGGACAAGATGTGGATTTTTATCAACAAAGTCTCTGGTTGTATCCCACAAGGACTCGACGGTGAATGGGTTATCGTACAGAGAAATTGTGAAACCGTAGGTGAGATCATTGTCATCCATGAATTTGAAAATATCGTAATCAACATCACAATAGAAGTTGATATCTGGTTCCACCCTCCAGTAATACTTGAATTTTTGCAATCCTGGCAAGTTGTAGAAAACACCGGAGTTGAAACGACACATGTTGTGGTAGGACTCCATAGCAGCGTAGTTAACATTTGTCTCAATCTTAGAAATGAGTCTCTCCAAACCTAACTTCTCCTTGACTGGATCGATGTTGGCTGGTTTTTCCCACATTGATTTTGGAATGATCTCATAGTACACTTTACCAGAACAAGCGGCCTCAACTCTTTGCTTGAATTCTGGTGTGAATTCCTCATCGTTGATGAAAGTGAATGGATAGTTGTATCTCCAGTTCCAATGTTTCTCTAATTGTTCAATAGAAGCAACGATACCATCGAGTTCTTTGTTTCTAACGAGAGACAACAATGTTGCATTTGCGAGTTGATAGTGTGTATCACCATCTTTTTTATGGACTAACTTCATATGCTTTGGCTCACTAATTTTTTTGCTAAGCACTTCTTGATGGAATTTCATTTGTGTGTCAACAATAGTTTGCTTAGGAGTTCCAGGGGCGAAAAGACCACCAGTGAACGTAAGCGCTTGGTTAACCTCATCTGCGGTGAGTCTAGAAGAGAACTTTTGTTTGGTTTGTTGAATGTAACCAGACAAGTTACCACTGTACGATTGAAGTTTGCTCGAGTAGCCTTGGACTGCTTGAGTTTCTCTGAAAGCATACACGGACATGAAAAACACCACAACGAGACCGATCAGGCCTGATGAAAGTCTGGTGAACCGTTTGTTGATACGAAACCCGACCATGGTGAGGATGGAGAACCAGAGAGGCGTGCTGGGGGAAGAGGAACGAGTGCTGGTGAAGATGACAAGCTGTAAAATTTAGGTGTTATCTATAAGGGTCTGCTGTTCGTAAAATTTTTTTAGCGTACGCGAAGATCATACGGAGCCATCGACACGTGACAATAAGACCTGCAAGCGAAGCGAGATCTCATAGATCTCGAACTCCCCGTGAGTTTAGCAGGTGTAGCTACTGCCATACTTTGCCAACAATCGTCATGAGTGAGTGGGACAAATTTATCAGGTTTATGATGATTGAACGATCTGGGAGAGCAGTATGATGGCTATGTCCGTGTACCTGGAGCCGCATAGTTAACACCTCGGACCGACGGAGTTGACATATTATAAGCGAAGCTAGGATCGTGAAATGTAGTTTCGATTGGTATTGTAATGTTCAGCAAGGTTTCCCTATCACAGACACCAATTGTAAAGCTAGCGACTAATTCAGTTTACCCGAGGATGAGATAACTACTGTTAAGTTTCGATCCGCCATCGCTGGGATGTAAGATGAGGATGAGGTTGAGGATGAGGATGGACGTAAGGTAGGAGTGATGAAGGATGGGCATGAGGCAAGAAGGACGAAGAACGGCCAATCCAGCCACTCTGTCTTTCTCGCTGGCTCACTATTGACTCGTCTTACTGGCTCTTGACTTCGCTGGTGGTGGTCCGCCTGCCCCTTTCAAGGATGAGTAGCTTGCCGGCTTATCGTCGCGTCGCGTCCCCTTAACCGCGGTCCTGCTCCACCTTCCCGATCCGGGAACACCTAAATTTTTTAAAGCAGCACTTAAAATCACCTCAACTAGCCTTACTGTCAACTACTTCTCTTCTTCTGAGTTCCCCAAGCACCCACCACCCACCTCATGTCCCATCAATTCTCATACACCACGGCGGAACGTCGTGCGTCAACGACCGTTGTCGGCTCGTTTGGCCGTCCAGGGCTTTTCGTTCCACAAGATTTTGTCAAGAGTCCTGACAAATTTGGCAGCATGGTTGCACAGGAAGACGAAGATGCCATCGGAGACGAAGAACAAAACACCTCTGCGGACCTCGAGGCCCAGCCTCTTCTTGCACACAAACCATCTGCCAGTCAATTACTCTCTGAAGAAGCACGTCTCTTACAAGCTAATAGAATCCCAATCAGAAGACATTCCATTGAACCAACGGCAGTCCCGAGCGTGTATGGAGCAGCCGACGGTGCTGACGGCGTCCCAGCCGATGCCATCATTGAGTCGTGGGACGAAGCAGTTAAAGCTGGCCAGATCGAAACTACGCCTGCTATCGAACTCCGTAGTCTCTCTCTCTCTTCGATTCCCTTGGTTGCAACTTTTCTCTTACAAAACTCTCTAGGAATGTGCTCTGTTTTTGCAGTCGGTCATATCTCTCCCGAGGCTCTTGCCGGTATCACATTGGGAACCATGAGTGCCAATATCAGTGCCATCGCCATCATCGCCGGTTTAGCATCTGCTCTCGATACTTTCCTCCCACAAGCCTATGGAGCTGGCCGCTATAAAACTGTTGGATTACTTTTCCAAAGATGTACTGCCTTGATTTTCTTTGTCATGATTTTCGTGTGTTCTTCGTGGTGGATTGGTGCCGAATGGTTGTTACTCAAGGCGTTACCAGATCCAGAAAGTGCACGCCTTGCGGCCCAATACCTTCGTGTCATGACATTCGGTATTCCAGGTTACATTTGTTTCGAAACAGGTAAAAGATTTTTGCAGGCTCAAGGAATCTTTGATGCTTCAACCTATGTTCTTTTCATTTGTGCACCACTCAATGCCATCATGAACTACACGTTTGTCTGGACTTTTGGATTAGGCTATATTGGTGCTCCAATTGCAGTCAGTATCAACTACCTTCTGATGGCGTTGCTTCTTTTTGTCTACACAGCCACTACTAATCATCCTGCCAATCCATTAAAGTGTTGGAACGGTTTGAATATTCGTCGTGCTTGTGCCAATTGGGGTGAATTGATTGCTCTCAGTATCCCGAACCTTATCATGATCATGTCTGAGTTCCTCAGTTTTGAGATTCTCACACTGCTCTCAAGTTATCTTGGAACAACAGCGCTGGCCGCTCAATCTGTCGTTACAACCATGGCCTCATTGACCTATCAAGTTCCATACGGTGTTTCCATTGCTGCTTCAACTCGTGTTGCCAATTTTCTTGGAGCTCAATTGCCAAAGGCAGCTAAAACCTCTGCGAAAATGGTTTTCTTGCTCACAATTGTCATCTCCGCAGCCAATGTCTCGTTCCTTTTGTTTGGTCGTTCCAGAATCGGTCAGTGGTTCTCAAATGATCCTGGCGTTATTGCAGTTGTCGAGGATGTTTTGCCGTTGGTGGCATTCATTCAAATTTTCGATGCCTTGAACGCAACTTCCGCAGGCTGTCTCCGTGGTCAAGGTCTCCAGAGCATTGGTGGTTACGTTAATTTGTTCAGTTACTATGTCGTTGGTATTCCTGTTGGATACTACTTGAGTTTCCACTTCCCAAAAGACCACCCACTTGGTTTGTTTGGACTTTGGGCCGGTGTGGGAATTGCGTTGTTGATCGTTGGGTTTGTTCAGTGCTATTTTGTGTTAAATGCCGATTACGATGAGTTGGTGAAGGACGCATTGAAGCGGAGTGACACCGAGTGATGAGTACTGCGGAAGTTGACGCAACTACTCGACTCGCTTGACTCGTCCCACGCTGATTCTACATAGAAATCTCGTTATTTAAGCAAATCTAATGTACTATACAATATAATAATCTAACCCAACCTTATAACTAACTCATCAATCGCTCTTTTTGTTTGTATGAGTTGTAAAATGATATCCAATGAACTTGTGAAGTCCTTTTGAGCAGCTCTAAGCGGTTGAGGAACAAATCCACCCGCAAATTGTTTGATTGGGTCTTTCAGTAAATTATCTGTCTCACTAGTCTTGCTAGTCTCCTTCTTCTGCTCTGCCTTCTTGGTTTTCCGATTACGCAACCCAGTTTCTTGCGACTCTTTGGTTTCTTTACTCAGTTCCTCAGATTGAAGCTTCAATTCATCAATCACCCTGTACTCGTCCATATCAACTTTGCGAACAGCACGTGACTCACGGAAATCAATAAAATCTTTCGTGTATGTCATCCCTCTATTGACCGAAACGTAATTGGCCCTGGTGAGCTGGATGTGTCCATTCTGAAGTAACTTGCACAGTCGTTCGTGTTGTTCGAAATACATCGAAATAGCCTCCAGAAGCTCGATTTCGGTGGCGTTTTTCCCGTCCAGCAGGAGATCACGCGGTGCAAGACCCTTTAGAAGATCATTGGGCTCGTCAGACACTGAGGAAGTCATAATGATAGTGGTCAATTTATGGTGATCTATGGTACTAACTAATATTCTTCAGGAAATTTTCAGTATATATTTTTCGTGGAAAATCTGAGGAAATCAAAAATTAGTACGAGCGAAGCGAGTCAACCGAGGATCGTCAGGAGATACACAGCGTGCTCCCCGATGACTGTCTGTATTATGACGAGCCAAACAAGTCATCTACAAGTACTTTATATCATATCGATTATCAATGAATGAACGACTCGCGGACGACTTGCATCTCTCGCTCGTCGTGCGCTCATCGTCATTCGTACTGTTCATATACCCAAAGTCCTATCCTAAAATAAAGCAGTGTCCAACTCATCGTCATCGTCATCATCGATCTCTGGCAAGTATAACCGAGTCAAGGTCTCACTAGTGAGAGGAGCACCTGCAGCAAGGTTAGCCAAATCTCCACCAGCGACACTGAACCTCGAGATCCTGCTCATATTAGCAGCCTTGAGTGATAGCAGAGTGTTCTCGAACTCTTCACCATCACTGAAATCATCATTTTCTTCCTGATCATTCTCCTTCGATAAAACTTGCATAGTATGGAAATCAGCGAAAAAGTCAGGAATGCCACTAGCGGTAAGTGTCCCCGTACGTTGACTCTTGATGCTACTATTTCTCACATACTCAGGCGTGTTGAGCAACTCGAATGTGAATGATGAATGACGCGAATGCAATGGCGATCCAACAGATGCAACTTTCTTGATATGTGGTGGCTGTGGAGTCTCTGGAGCTTCCAAAGGAGTGGCTGGGAACTCAAATTTACTCAACTTCAAATCGTCCTGTTCGGCCTCTGCCTCTTCGAGAATGACGTCTGTGTGACGACTTGTTCCCGGAGATGATGGACGTTCGCTCTTTGTGTAAGAGAACTCGGAAAATTGTGAGTTTTGTGAGTCCTTTGAGTCTCTGTGACACTCTTCAGCAGTAACGGGACTCTCGTATTCCTCCTGAGGAATTGATGGGAGTTTCTTGTGCAGCTGGAGAGCTGGAACTTTTGAAGAGGAGCCGTGTTTTTTAGAAAGCTGTTGAAATGCTGGAGGCGCACCAAAGAAGCTTTGCTCTGGCACAGAATTCAGCGAACTGAGGGTAGAAATCGATGTCGTTCTAGTGAACGTGGAGTTAGATCTACTCACTAGATTAGACACAGAAGAAATCGACCTTGCACGTTGTGTTCTGACCGAACTTTCCACTGTCGATTCTGGCAAAACTGGTGTTGGTGATGTTCTGAATGAGGAGAATGCTTTAAATGGTAATTCTGTACTAGTCTTTTCTGGTGCAAGGGTGCTGTAAATGAGAGTTTCCTCGTTCTCTTGTTCAACCTCCGTCTCTGTCTTCTCAGGTGTGGTTTGAACAATGGTATCTAAAAACCTTGGAAGTAATTCAACGTCATTGGAAATAAAAGATTTGTCCAATCCAAACGTAGACTTATCACTGATGTGTGAAACATGATTGAATCCAAAAGGAGTACTTATCATAGATGGAGATCTGGACGGTTTTTTAGAGCTATCCAAATCAAAGTAGTGGAGTATTTGAGCAGCTGTCTTGTTATTCCTGAGCAGCTTGGCTAGTAGCTTGTTTTTCGAGTTAGTGTTAGGTTCATCGAGCCATAGCGACTCCAACTTTGGCGATTTTCTCGACATAGAGTAGCAGTGCAATACAGTTTCTATCGAGCCAGCAAAGAAATTCGAGCACCAAACAGTTTCAAAATGGTTTAGCTCATTTGAATTTTTTTCACGTCTACTGCCATATATAAGTACTTGGGCGTGATTCCATGCAACTCTCAGACTACCCCCTTTCTTTTCTACCAAAGGGATCCTATGCAACGCCAAAAATGCACGCTATATCGAGCCGCACGAAACGAGCGAAAGGGGGGGATCTAAATAAAAATTTAAAATTTTTCAAATATTCTCTCGCGTAGTATGGGGAGGTGTGAGAGAATAGTTTGGGTGGTGTTTCATGGCTCTGGCTGGACTCAAGATCGCCCAGACGGTCACGGCTAGAACTGGCTCATGAACCGTGACAGACTGTGACTGGATGAGGATATGTGACTTTCTCGAGGCGAGTGAAGCAAGAACTGACTGAGCGAACGACGAGCGAACGACGAACGGACCTAGTACCGAACAAACAACCGTTTACAATACCACTTTCGCCCCAAACTCCTCCCAGCGTGCGCCTGCGACGATCATCACCACGCGTCCTCTCCATTGTACACGCGCAAGTACCTTTGAGGCGGTTCAAAGCCGTTGTGCACCGCTCTGCACCGCTCTGCACTAATGCATTTATTAGCTACCTTTATCATTTCCCGATTCGGAAAATTTACTTTATTGGGAAAAGTTGGGGAGATGAAAATACTAAGAAAAATTATCATATTAAATTAATTAATCAATTTGGCCAATGAAGGAAACCAATATTGCCACCGTAACTAAGCAAAGCACAAAAAAATATCAACCTATAAACCAGCACAATTAAATCAAAACCCAATTCTTATCATCACGCAAGGTGGATCGCGTGAACAGGACACTCGCATGCACCTTTCCTGTTGATCCAATCCTTAATGCATCTGTAGTGGAAACAACACAGACATTCGAGTCTGCCGACCTTATCACCGGGACAAAACGCCTCAAAACATATCACACATTCGTTGTCCTCGTTTAAACTCAAATTCTCCATTTTGGTGTCTAATGGAATAGTATACACCAGCATCCTATTGGTGTGCCGTTTGGAATCAGGCGAGCCACTAAACTCCAGGCTGTGGAGACATGCATTGATGTGTTCCTCGCGCTCCTGGTCTGTAGTGAGTGATCTCATATCAACGGCACAAATCGGACAAATATTATCGTCATCAGAATCATTATCGTCGTTCGAGACTGTTCCCACTCCATTTGTCGTAACGCCAGTCATCCCGCCTTCCTCGCGTTGCGATGCAGGCCCAGAGCCCTGAGAACTCACAGAAGGTGAACCATGATCCATCTCGACTGTGCTGACCCGAGTCGCCAGCGTTTTGATGATCCCTCCGAGGCGGCTAGATGTCGGTTGACGGGCGGTCCCGCGCGCGACCCCCACCGATCCGCTGCCAGAACCATTCGATCCGCCTGGTGCGACTCGTAGTGCAGCATTGATCATCTCTAATTCTTCAGCACATTCATCACACGTCCGATGTGGAACGTGTGGGCTCTCTAGAAATATCTGCGACTGTGGTGATACAACGTAAGTGTTTGGCAAATAGCATGTAAACACAGATGAGCAATCTCCGCAAACCACACGTCCACATTTGCGGCAGTGGTGCTTTCTATTGAAGAAGGTGAATTTTGTTTGGCAAAAAGGACACTCTTTAACGCTTTCATCTGGTTGCCAAACAGGAACACTTGGTTCTGTTGGTTCACTGAGTGGGGTGAGGTCTTGTTCTGTGGTTGTCATATTGGTGGATGTGTTTCTGAAGGGTCTGTTTGGTAGGACTCAAGGTGTGTGAGACCCCTTTCAGTTATCTCTTGTTTGAGTGTTCCGATGGGGCCGATGTTGGAAGCAAGCGTCAAGATGGGAAGCCAATAAGACTAAATTTTGATTGGCCTTTGCGGGCGCTGCAAAAGTCCTTTATTATGAGAAAATCAAGTTATTTTGTTAATGATTTGCGTCAAAGGAGATCAGATTTCATAATTAAAGTGCCAGAAAAAAAATGAAGGTCATTTAATTTTTAGAGAAAAAAAACTGAGATAAGAAGACTGGACATCCGTACACCAGCAGAGTGATCACTTGATTGAGACGGACACGGGCTCCATGAATCGATAAAGATCACGGTTTGGGCTGCGCAGCGGGTACATTGAAGTTTTAAAACATTCACAAATCTATAAATAAATCATGCATTATTAAGTTTCATTGATGGGGAGCCGGCAACGAGCGAAACAATTCGTAAGCTAGTCGTGTGAGTCACGCTAGTCGTGTGCGGACGCAAGTAACCCAACACTAGACAAATCAACAGCTAACTATACTCTCCGATAACACGTCACGCTCGTCACGCTCGTCACTTGCTCGCCATTCGCTCATTCGTTAAAAAAAATCAGTAGCCTTATTCAAATACCTCCTCCTAAGAACATAAACTAGGAATCCAAACACCAACATTGCACTACCACTGACAAAAAATGTAAGGGTCGAGCAAATCACCAACTGATCATCTGAAATGGCCATGCAATTACTTGAAAAATCATGACTGTACATGAGATTCAAGAATAAGTTTCCAATAATGGAAGAAGACGAAAAAATACCCCAGGTAGTTCCAAGGATTTCTATACCGTAAATGGATGCAAGGATAGCTGGGAATAAAGTGAACAAACTGGAATTAAGCACAGCATTGACAATGACAATCGCTTTAAAATTGAGCGCATTGATTGGGGTAGATGAAAGATACAAATGGCCCATACTGCAAGCAAGAACAAATGAGGCAACGAGTGTAAGTCTAGAGACTCCGAATTTCGTACAGACGTAATCTGTCAAGATCATGATCAGGAATCTGGTGACTGTCGAACTGATGGAGAAAATTTGTAAGTTCTCATCCAACGAATGTGATTGTAAGTTATTGAGAATGGAACCGAGATTAGCAAGGAAGAATTCGGTTGCACCAATTGATATCAAACAACAGAAAATAAGCGGGTACATGAGTGGATCCGTAAGGAAATTCCTAATTTTGTCATGGTAGGTGTTGCCGGTAGATGAAGATAACATAGATAATTCATCATTGAGATTATGGAGCTCTGAGTCATCAACATACCAAGACCTTGGGGAGCCCAAAATGGAAGCTTGTGGCGAATGGATGACTATACCTGCACCTGTCAACAAAGGTGAAGTTTCGAAGTTCGAGAAGGCTTCAAAATCAGAATGATCGTACTCTTTCTCGAAAAATTCAACGTTATCTGTGACTCTGCAGGCGACAAACGTGATGAAAGTGCTGAGAAGAAGAGTTGTCAAAAAGAACATCAGTGTACCGGTGAAGTTTTGTGCTGTGTTAGGTCCGCTGAAACAAGCTTTGAGGAAGTTAATCTGTAAGAAACTGGAAAATGCCATCATGACGTTTGGTGTACTAATCGATAAAGTTTTGTAGTATCTTCCAATGGACTTTGCACAGTTCAAAAGGCAACTGAAAAGAAATGCTCCATGCGAGCAACCAATCAAGAAGAAGCTGAAATACATCAGACTAGGATTGGCTGTAGGGTCATATTGGACAATGAACAAGATCATGGAGAAGCCAATAGCATAACCGACAAATGAGATAACACTAAGAATCCAGATGCCTTTGAAATCGGCAATGTATCCACTGAGAGGAGTGAATCCGTTCATGCCCACAGTTTGGAAAATGATGATTTTATTGATGGTAGCCTGTGAGTAATGTAGATGTTGTTCGAAGGGTTCAGTGAAGATTGAAAAAAGTGTAAGGATTCCAAGTGCAAGACATGCGACAAGCGTAAGTAGGAACGATACCGAGTATAATCTAAAGGCACCGTACCTGCGAAAAAGTCGCAGAGTTAATCGTTGAAATACCGAGAGCGACATGACTAGATCTGAATCTGTGGGAGCAGACACTGGAGCAGACACTGGAGCAGAAGATGCTTGAGCAGATCGACGAGCAGATGCTGGTGCAGAAATAGGAGAAGAGCCAGACGGAAGGTGGACAGGACGATGGCGATGTGATGGAGAGTTCATTTTAAAGATTTGACAAAGGAGCGGCTCCTAAAGGTTTTATATGTCAGGACAATAAGGAACACCGGAGTATTGTAGGGAAGTGCAAAATACAAAGGTACGCCAAGGGTACAGGACACACAACGGGGAGATTGTTACCGCACAACGGGGCGTGGTAAATGCCTCAGAGCAGGGTTTTCGTTGCTCGGGAGCAAAACAAAAGAGTAAAAGATGGCCCAGTAGGGGAAACTAGATTTACGGCTGGCCGATAAGAAATTTCCGCGGAGGTGCGAGGTGTGGCCGACCGGCCAAGCGAGTAACACAAAGTTTCCGGAGCAAATAGAGGCCAGAAGAATTTGATGTTTGGATGACATTTGCGGGCATGTGCGGGCATGTGCGGGCATGTACATGTGATGTACGGAAAAATTAGAGCTGCTGTTAGTGCTGAGAGATGAGCAAATGATGAGCAAAGTTAAGCACCATGACAGCGAGTCGCTGCATCTGCCTTGAGTCGATCGACCTTGATAAAAAGTTGTTGATTCTGGACACCTGTAGAACACCTGCGATTTATAATTGAACAATGTAGTAGATCCCACTAGCTTGCTGAGACGATTCACAAGCTAAAAGTTCCTTTTCAGATGAACATAGAGAAAGCAAATGAAGGACCACTCTCATCGTATGCGTCGATCGACCCAAACTTGGAATTTGCAATCTGCCTCGCGTCGATTCGCCGCTCGCGCAATTATTGGTTCAAGATAATAAAACTTGTCACTGCATTAGTTCATCAGTTCATCACCATTCTCATGCCAATCTACCGATTAAAATGTCTTTGGAAGGAGCCTTAGAAGAAGAACGCAAATTAATAGCCGAAGTTCTGGAAAGACAACGTTTGTCTGCTGGAACTACGCGGGGCCGTGCAAGAGATGCATCTCCCGGAACAAAACGCAGTGTGTCAAGAGGAACTTCGAGTGCTCGTCGTTCGTTGAGTAGGGGTCCACACAAGGACGATCCAGATACCGAATTCTCAATCACTTCCCACGATCCTTCCGAAAGATTACTTAAAGGCGAAGAAAAAGCAGCCGATACAGCCGAGCAGTTATCGAGTGAAGAAGAACAGATTAGTGATACAGATTCAGAATTTGAATACGACGATGGTGGAGCAATTTTACCAAATTATGCGTCTTACTCTCCGCACAAACTATTGGACGATAAAACAGCAGCCAAGAAGCTGAGTGCTAAAGAAGAACTTAATCTGATCAACAGCCGTAAGTTAATAAAGGACGCAATCCAAGCTGAAAAAGTTGACGAGATTCTTGCTGCCGAACGTGCATTAGCCAATGCCAAGTCAATTGGAAGATCTGTTTCACAAGAATATATTGAAAAAATCGAAAAAGATGCTAAAGAGGCTGGAACTAAAATTCATTTTGATCCAGAGAAATTTTATCAAGACAATGCCGGCAGAAAGGAGAAGTTGCAAGAATATGCCATGTACAAAAAGAAACTAGTTTCTCCAGAAGCTTCATCACTATATGAAAACTTTGCTATTCCCTATACGAGCGATGTTGAGGAGAAAGCAGATACCGAGCTTGCCAAAGCTTTGAACGAGAAAGTTGTTATATCTGAAATTCAATCCAACGTTAACAATCAAATGGCAGTTCGAACAATTACAAGAGGACATTTCTTTGATATGATGCGCGAATCAAGATTACTACCACCAAAGATGTTTGTTCTTTGTATGGACTTCTCCGAAGAGTCTCGTTATGCGCTTGAATGGTGTATTGGAACTGTGTTGGTGGACGGATGTGTGCTTTACATTTTGAATGTTATTGAGGACGAAGATTACTCATCGATGAACCTGAATGGAATTCCACAAACACGTCCTGAAACCACGCCGTCAGCTCCATCGACACCCAAATCTTCCCGTGAGAAGCTGCGGATCGAAAACGTCGAGCGTATTACCAAAGAAACGATGGATTTGCTCAAGCTTACAAAACTTCAGGTTCATATCGTCATCGAGTCTTGCCACCATCCAATTCCACGCCATTTCATGGTGGAGATCATCAAACACATTTCTCCAATTCTCGTGATAGTCGGATCCAAAGGAACATCTGCTATTAAAGGAGTTCTTCTTGGATCGTTGTCTAATCATCTGGTGCGCAAGAGCCCTGTACCGGTCATGGTGGTGAAGAATAAACTCAAGAAACTCACAAAGAAGGGCAAGCAGTTCAGCAACAATATTTCAACATTGCACAGTCTTGCAGAGGCTAAGGTGGATTGACGAGCGAAACAAATTAAATAGCCATTTTATACAAAGAATTAGTGATATCGCTATACAACCAGCTTATTGTTTGTCACCCCATACTGAATAGGCATATATACAGATAAACTTTCACCCCTCATTTTCCCCTCCCTCATCTCAAAAGTGTAAAACAGTTTTTTTTTTGGCGCGAGACACCCGTGCACCGTGTTACGGCTCTGGCTTTTGCGACACTCCCCTCTTTTTGTTTTTGTTCCAACAATTTTGTAGGAGGGAGGGGAAGTTGGGGTAACAAATACTATATAAATCAAGTCACCCCTTGGTCCGATCATTCAGATATAGTTTTACATGACCATGTCAGTGATCTAACTCCCTTGACCGTTGACGTCTGCTTTTTTCGGCTTGATTTCTGCCTGTCCTTGGCCCATCTGCCTTATCGCACCAATCAAAAGCCGTCTGCTAACGCTTGTCCGCTTTCACGCCAGCTTGCACCGCCTTAAAGTAGATCGACGCGTCGATCAAACTTTTTTTTTGTGTTTTCCGACCCATCCTGACCTGACCGACCATATTGCGTAATCACATTCATTATTTGAAAAAATGCATTATCAAAACTTTAAAGCATCTCACAACCTCATCAATTCCACTTTCACCAATTATTCAACAGCATCAACCGCCAGTCTCGTTCAGAGCAACCGGTTTCTTCACAAAATTTACAACAACCTTTCATTCCTCAAGTACCAAATTCCAAATCCGCCACCGTTGCCCCACACAAATCTAAATGAAAAGTATCAGCAATTAGTCCGCAGTCACAAAATGGAATCTCAATATCTTATAAATCTCATGAACTACCAACCAAAATTCTTCAATAACTCAGCAGTTTCAGTTTGGCACCGAGTTCCAGTCTCAAGGCGTTCGTCAGTTTTAGTGTTGCTCTTCTTAGGCAGACAAGGAGAATTGAGAGTCGTTCTAACCAAAAGATCAAGAAAATTGAAGAATTTTTCTGGACACATTTCTCTTCCCGGTGGAAAAGTCGATTTCCCACTTGAAACGGAATTTGAGTGTTCTAGAAGAGAAGCTGAAGAAGAAATCGGAATTAGCAGAGATAACACTTTTCTGAAAGAAAAGTTTGGATTCGAGATTGAAGAATTGAAAGTTCTCCCATCTTACCTCGCTAGAACATTTCTCGGTGTTTCTCCATGTGTTGGGTTTGTCAATTGGTCTGAATCAAAATTGGGAAGATTTGAAGATCAACATATTTCTAACATTATGCTGAATCCTGGAGAATCAGCATCAATCTTCAGTGTTCCTCTTCGAGACTTTTTACAACCAAAACCAAGAAGATACGAACTTAAAGAATGTTTGAAACAATCTTACGTGAAAACCAAGTGGGCCGGACTTCCTTGGAATTTGCGGTCGTTTGTTTTCCCAATTCATAATGATAATGAAGTGAAGTGGCTTGAAGAAATTCAAGATTTATCATCCGAATCGGAAGATGAAACCCAAGAGGATCATGAATTTGGTGTTCGAACAAGAAATTGTTGGGGACTAACAGCTAATATTTTGCATGATGTGGCCGAAATCGTGTATACTGGTGAAAAGTACCATGACACGTTGATTGGAGAGGAAGATTTGATCTGGTCTCTTTTACAGAATGGACAGATTCAAAGCAAGAAGAGGTCAGATTTTGAATTGAAATTAATTAACAACATTAAGGGTTGCTCATTTAGAGAGTGTATGAGTGCAGAAGAGTTTGCAAGACTCAAGAAACTGTATAGTAGTATTTAAAATAGGACGACATCGAGCAACGATGCGTGGGTCAAATATTTATTGGTGTGCGTGGTAACTCCAGCACTTGTATGTTTTTTAGTGAATGCATCAATTACTAGATCATCATCATTTGATCATCGCCAACACGAATCACTATGGTGAGATTACAGAATGACTTGCGTAACTCGATTCGTTCGTTGATCGCTCGTCGTCCTCTCTGTTGTTCATTTTCTTGACATCATATTATATGTATATTTATTAGAAATGTGCTCGTATACATCAACAAGCTTTAACTCACAAACTACCGTAAGCATCGGCATTTGGAACGAGTCCCATATGACTAATGTATTTAACAGCGTTTTTGATGTGTTTTTCCTTGACTTCATCTGACCATCCATACTCTGCAGCCATGATGTTGGACACATCGTTAACGCACTTGAGGGCCATCTGGGCATCCAAAAAGGCGAGTCTGCAACGTCTGGCCAAGAAATCAGTTGGAGTTCTTGCGTACTCGTGCGCGATCGAGTATTTCAATTCACCGACAGTGAAAGGATGATCAAAGTTAGCATAAGTTGGGTTTTCAACATCTAAACCAAGTGGCTTTGCGTTTGCTGGATCGGCAATAAACGACTCTAAAATTAATGGAGCTCTGTCTCCGTAATTGCTTGACAGGTGATGAGCAACTTTATCGGTGACTTTATATAATTGAGCCAATCTAGCACTCAATGAAGTGTCGTAGTTCTCAGCACCAATCAACTTGTAGCTTCTAGTAACACATGGCTTCAAGTTCTTCGACTTGAAACTTTCAGTGGATTCGATGACAGAATCAATAACTTGTTCTGCCATTTCTCTATAAGTAGTCCATTTACCACCTGAAATGGTAATCAAACCACCAGGGGCATGATAAATTAAATGGTTTCTCACAATACCTTGAGTCGAACCAGCAGCACCTTCAGGGATTAATGATGGGTCTCTAACAAGGGGTCTAACACCACTCCAAGCACTCAAAACATCTTCTCTCTTGACTTCAAATTTGACATAATGTTGTAACTCATTCAAAATATCTTGAATCTCGGTCTCAGTTGCTAATGGGTTGTCAGGAATCTTATTCATTGGAACATCGGTGGTACCTGCCAAAACTTTACCTTGCCATGGGAGGAAAAACATGACTCTTCCATCAGAAGTGGAAGCATCAAGAAGACCCATATCTTTGGCACAATACCATTCAGGCAAAACAACATGAACACCTCCAGAAGGAACAACCATTCTTGGATGTTGTAAAACGTCAGGCTCAGGTAATCCGGTTGGTGTCTTATCCATAGAAAGCAACAAATCAGAGAATGGACCAGTTGCACTCAAGACAGCATCAGATTCAACCAAGTATTCCTTACCAGTTTCAGCATCATGGACTCTAACACCTTTGCTTTTACCATCAGAATCTTTCAACAATTGTTTAACATCCATGTAGTTCAACACTGTTGCACCATTCTTTTGAGCGGTAAGAGCAAGAGAAACGTTCATTCTAGCATCATTGAAAAGACCATCGTGATAAACCAAACCACCAACAAGATTCTCGGAATCTAGTTGTGGATGCTTTTCCAAGACAGAACCTTTAGTGAGAATATAAGAGTATTTCAAAGCTTGAGAACCAGCAAAAAGGTCGTACATCAAACAACCTGCGTAAAAGTATGGGAGTTGCCATAACTTGTAAACAGGAATACAAATTGGAAGACAAGTTGCAAGGTGAGGAGCATTGTTCAAGATTGAGGCTCTTTCGTTCAGAGCCTCAATAACAAGGTCGAGCTGAGCTTTAGAGAGTTGGAAAATAGCTTTTTCGAGATATCTAACACCACCATGAGCCATCTTTGTGGACTTGGATGAAGTTCCCGATGCGAAATCGTTTTTCTCGAGCAATAAAACCTTGAGTCCTCTAAGTGTTGCATCCAAAGCTGCACCACTTCCGACTGCACCACCACCGACGATGATCAGATCAAATTTGGACTGAGCGTCTTTAGTGGTGAAAGCATTTGCTTCTTTTTTATCCTCGGCAAACTCAACCTCATCGATGGATTTTCCAAGTCTCTCAATAAGTTCACTTCTTGTTGGAGTTTTCTCGACAGTTTTAATCAGAGGTGGGAATTTTGAGGTGTAATCGATTTTCGAGTTGTTCTGGACAACTTTGCTCTGTTGACTCACAATAAGTCCGGCGCCTACCAGGACTCCGGAACCAACAGCGAGGTTTCTGAACACCCGAGCAAAGTTGCGGGATGCCATTTGCGTGTATCTAATTTGTTGTTTTACTAAACTTTGATGAATAAGTAAAAGAAGAAAAATAGCAACAAGGGGAAAAAAAATTCATTATTTTTATGTTTATTTGAATCGAGGGGAAAAAAAGCGGCATGTCAACTGGGTGACTCCAGTCATCGAAAAAAGTGTGTCCAGCCGATAAAATTAATTTTTCAGTATCATGCATGGGGGTAAAAAAACCATAACGGAAAGTGCACCATAATAAATTTTTCTAAAAGAAAAGAAAACAAACGAGTAGCTAGTCGAGCCACGCGGAAAAATAGCCTCAAACGTGCATCCTCCAGTCTCGAAATAGACAATTCGAGCATCGTGGGGAAGCTCCATTCGGATTATTTCACCCGAACAATATGCATTATAACGGAGTTCCGCGCATCTTTTCTGCGTTGATCAGATCGTCGCCAATTGCGCGTTTTATTTCATCAGAAACTAAACTATTAACATCACCGTAGCCAAGACTAATCTCGTAAGCTTTAACAAGTCTTGTTTCATTGATTCCGATGTTACAATAACTCAAACTCAATAAACAACTCTTGTACCGTGAAATGGTTTCTTTCACCACTTCTGAAATTGAGTCGTTTTTGTCACTGTAAATGTCCCATGAGCTTTCTTCCTCTAAACGAGTGATCGAAACACTTGCTTGACCCGGGGTATACTGGCCTCCTGTAGCTGCCACGCTTAGCCCGGCCTGCGTTTTTGAGCTCGATGCAGATGGCCCTGCACCGGCACTATTTCCGTTGACACTCGGCGTTTTGTATATCCAACAGAATCCATTGACACCTAAAATGACACTCACGTTGCCAGGGAGATCGTGCGCATGGTTTTTCGAACGTATTATTAGATTTGACGGAACAACAACAAAAACACCATTTCTCAATTTTCCATATTTCAGGGAACGTGTATGGAGCGACGCCGACCCGTCGGAAAATAATGACTGAACTTCTGCATTGAGCAAATCACCCTCTTTAAGGAAGTTACGCATTTGTAATTCATCGCTTTCAGACTTTCTTCTTAAAACACCTCCAGGCAGATTCACTGACCCCAACATTAAAACTGCATCATGCTCAGATCCAATATTGACCCTCCATCTTTTAGGCCCAACTTCAACAATACGACCAACAATATGGTCTCCGGTGTCAGGGTGGTATCTGCCTTTGAAAGGTAACACACTCAAAAGTTTGTTCACTCGAAGTATAGTTCCGGCCACCGAGGAATATGTCTTATCATTCAAAAAGTAGGTACCGTGTCCTCTCATCCATGTTGGATCGTCAGTGATCAGTTCGCCAGGGGTCACAATCGATTTGTCTTGAAGTTTGTCTGTGTTGTCTAAATGAAAGTTATCTTCGTCCATCTCGATATCTGAATCTGAATCCAAAGACTCGTTAGTCTGCTCCCGGGCACTAGGGAGGGTGATGCTAATGACGTCCATTGTGAGAATGGATGGTATGTGTAGTGATTCAGCGACTTTGTAATGATGTTAGACTATAAATTTTTATCTTCTAAATTTTTTTTCCTACAAGGGTTTATAATTTTTTTTTGGCAATGCTATTTCTGGTGTAGAGATGTTTTTGACAACTAACGATTAACAATCAACGAACAGGATTAAGTGAGTTTCTATTCAAAAAGTCACTCCCATCTGGTGGTCTTTATCCCCTCGTAGTTTCCAACACACCTGCCGGTTTTCAATTCACTCAAGACTCGCTTGACTGACTCGCGTACTTCGTTTGTTTCATTACACTTTGATCAAAGAGTAAAACAGTAGATACGCATCAGGATCTCCGATCTCGGAAACTTCGTCATACCTGCACATGCTCACACGGTCATCATCACAATAGATCCATTGTCCGTTCCTATTAAGAGTACTGGTATAATGTCCAGACAAAATGGACGAACCTAAATGATCAATCCAACCTGAAAGCTTATAACTGTACATCACGTCTTCTCCATTACGTTTGATTTTAAAATTGAGTTTCTTGGGGAATTTCAAGTTGATATTGTTCAATTTGTTTTGATATGGATCAAATTTTGCAAGGTAAATAGTGAGAACTTGAGGTAGTTTGATAAAATTCATCGATTTGAACGAAACATTTGGTTCATTCAACATCAACTTTAATTCTTTGTAGCGCTGTAATTCTCCAGGAGTTAACAGGTCCAAATTTGGACCGGAACTTTGTGAGCGCTGATGTGATTGTTCATCTTGCTTATCCTTCTTGTTGAACTTGAAGAAACTTCTTTTCTTACCTGTTGAATCCGAATGATGGTGAGTTTGAACGGTTTCTTCTTCTAGTTGTGTCTCCAGATCTTTGAGCTCTTTGATCAATTTCTCACAATTAGGACATTTCCAAGCGTTACCGAGTTTCTCAGAGAGCTCTTCAGTCCTTAAATTTTTCAGTATCAAATCATTGAGGAAATATTCGCTACCATTGAGATGTAGATTAAGCATGGAAGAATAATCGTAATTCAGCGAAACAAATCCACATCTATTACACTTGAGAACCGTTTCCTGTTGAATTTGAAACATTTTGCTTATTGGTGACACACCTTCGTTTTTCAAAAGTTCAGCGTTCCATTTCAAGTATTCTTTTGTAGTGTTGAAGCTCATAAACGGATCAGTCTCTGGGTTACCCGTTCTATAAGTCTTTCTATTTTCTGGGGTATCTTCAATTTTCAATTCTTGATGTAAGCGATCCATCAAGAAGTATAAAAATTGAGAGGTATCCTGTTGTTCATGAGGAATTCTCAAATCAGGTTTCAGAATCGAACATAACCTGACAAAATTGTTCGGCCTGACAGTTAGTTGGGAATTCGCATGATAAAATTCATTGAATAAGTGATAAAATCCAATAACCAGTGAATTTTGTTCAGAATGGAGGATGGACTGAAATTTCAATGGATCTGTCACCAGGTTTCTGAAAAATGAAATATTGAACAAGCATTGGATCATAGAATTAATGTAACATGTACTTCCGTAGTTGAAAAGCCTGACAAGTGGAAGTTTGATACTCCCTCTTGGATCCGGATAGCTGGGTGAACGAGAACGACGGGTATCCAGAGAAGTTTGTGATTGTTCTGAAGGGATTAATCTGGCAGTAGAAAGGGCAGATTTTTGCGGATTATCGACACCGGTTGAAGATGGCGGTTTCCTATGGTAATCTCTTGCTCCGGGAATCGGAGGAACACTGGAACTTGGAGCTACACGAACATGACCCAGAAAAGTTTTGGAATCGTCAGTACCATATTGTCGGGTCCAAGCTGAAAATCCTCCATCGAGTTTGAGAAGTGTGGTTTCAACAGGTCCAAATGTTTGTCTCTTCGCTAAAGCTTTGGCCATTATTTGCTCAAAAGAATCATGGAGAGTGTTGGCTGACGAATCCTGGTCATAATAAACGATGAATTTGAATTTCCCAAACAATGCCATCTTATTGAAAAAGTCCACATTGCCTATTTGTAGAGAGTACAATAATTCTTCAAAATCTTGAACATTTTCCAAAGAGGACGGATCGATGTTGATAACGTTATCCGCATTTTCAATGTGTGACTTCAGGTATTGATCAAATGGACGGATGTCAACAAGAAGGATTGTTTCGTTCAGTTCGTATAATCGCGTTGCTAGTTCAAATGTATCTATTTCGTCTGCCGGTGGCGGTGGCGGCACCGTTGCTGGTGGTTCACTGAGAGCACGTTCTGAGTCAAAACCGGAAGGAGAACTAGGATAAAGATCGTTTTGCAGTTTTTCAACTGGTCGTTTACTATTTCGTTGTATGAGGTCGTTTGCCTCGACAACAACTGCTGTGAGCTCATCTTCAAATGATTTCTCTTCTAAAAATTCTTGTGTGAATTGATGTAAAGTTTCGATGAAGTTGTAATCTTCGGGATTTTCGATTGTAAGGCTGGGAAACACGTGATTGAGAATGAAATAGTTGTATGCAAACATTGCCACGAGAAGTTCGTGATCTTTAAAATGTGAAAATGATTGGTTATCTCGTAAAAGCTTGAGATTGTTGAGGTAATTTGAAGAAGTCTCGATCCAATCTATAAGTAGACTGGAATTGATCCGACCGGATTCGGATTGACCATATTTGAGTGTTTTTTCCGATAAAAGTTGTTTGTACTTTCGATCTAGCACATCATATTGACATTTGACTATAGTGGAGATCGAATCTTTGTTTAGTAATTTTTTGGATCTCAATGTCGGCGTACCATTACTGGTGACAGAGTGTATCATCTCATATGTAGATTATGGTAGCATGTGATAAGGGGCGGTCGTGATGGTGCAAATCAGAACGTAATCGAGTTGAGTGTTTCGTGGCAAGAATTATTGTGCACAGCCTTGGACCTGGTTGGAGGGCAACAATTCAGAATTAGAGGCAAATGGAAAGAATGATTGGTTTCCTGAAGAAGCAATAAATGTTTTGTTGGTGTAAACTGCTCACTTAAATATCCGTTATGATCCGTGAGACCAGACACATCTGATGTAAGTTTCGTTTTTTTAATTTTTTCTTGATTGTTAATAGGCAGACTAGAAGCTGTTCGATGCAGGGAAACGGTTGAGTCACGCGACGGGAAGCATGTGATGGGATTACCTAATAAGGTCAACAAGATTTTTTTTTTTTTTTTTTTTTAAAAAAAAAGTGACTAACTAAAAGGGTTCTATTTACTACAATACTACTCTGTTTTATTACACCACCATTCAGGAGTAGTTTACTTTGCTACGGTATATTTGAGAAGCCCGACTTGAAGCTTTTGTCAGGCACTTCTTGCAACATCACCCTGCTCTATTATATGTCTCAGGCGTTGCCGGACTTAGCCAGGTAGTTATGGAAACAAGTCCCAAAGACATAGATTCGCCCAACGGTGGTAAGATACCAGTACTCCGGAAGGGATCCACCAAGGCTATTGACCATCTGGCAATAAGTCAATCGTTGGGATATCAAGTGTTTCGGAAAATTAGCCGAAAACGTTGGACAAAAGAAGATGATGATTTACTCAAGAAAACAGTAATCGATCAGTTTCTCAAGATCAAGAAGTTGGATTCTTATAGCAACGAGAAGATTTTTGCAGAAGATATAGACTGGGAAGCCATCTGTGATCAATTACACGACAGAAAGGGAACTGAGTGTCGCAAGAGATGGTGCAATTCGCTTGATCCTTCATTGAGAAGAGGTAAATGGACAGCAGAGGAAGACAAACTCCTGATACAGGCATACGAGAAATATGGCCCAGCTTGGCAAAGAGTTTCTAGAGAAATTGAAGGAAGAACAGAAGATCAGTGTTCGAAACGGTACATCGAGGTTCTAAATCCCAACACGCAAGACAGAATGAAACCTTGGACGGTTGAAGAAGATTTACAGCTTATCAGTGGTGTTAAGAAGTACGGTACCAAATGGAGAACGATTTCTAAAGCAATCCATGGAAGACCAAGTCTGACGTGTAGAAACAGATGGAGGAAAATTATGACAGATGTGGTTCGTAATAATGCTTCAACAATGATTATGGAAGCTGTCGGTGTCCTGGATAAGAATGGTGAGCCAACTAGGAACGAGTCTGCTTCTTCTTCTTCAAGTTCTACTCCCATGGAAACGAGCCAACCTCATCCGAAGAGACAACAACTTGGACGGCCATCTCCTGACCCAGTGACGACAACAGCAGCGTCAATTTCCACCAATCAATCAATGACAACACCAGCTTCCACAGCACCACCAGCCACTAGTCTACCGAATGAAAAGAATTCCTACTATCTGCCGCAACCTCGATTCACATTCCAAAGACAACCATTAGCCAAACCTTACAACATGTCTGTTCCTCTCGAAAGCAATTTCAGAGCATCACCATCGCCTGCTCCGGCCCAATCGGCCGAGTATCCAATATACTCTAACACGCAACCTGTTCAGAGACTAACACCACCTTCACGAAGTACGACCGAATGGCAGTTTAGCGTTGTTAATCCAAACACGAACGAAGAGATGTCTAATTTCAAAGGCCCAATCCAGTCTCAAGAACAGGTTCACCAGCTTATTGAGCTTGCCAAATACAACGATGTTCCAATCACCATCCATCAACACATCCATCACCATTATTCCGCACAATCGCCAGTTCTAGACCCTGAAACCTCGATAAACAGGTACTCGCATTTTAACTATCTACCGCCTTTGACTGAAGTTCCAAAGCTGACTTCATCATCCCCGACAGAGCATACTACGTCCACAACGTCTAGCAAAGGTAAATCTAGCACTGGAAACGAGTCCAGTTTAATGAGATTACTGAATTCAGATCGCAAATCACCAATGTCGACTGGTAAGACTGCGAGAACCCCTACCGAAAGCGGCGATGCCCGGACGAAAGACAAGAAGTCAACAGGATCTACCAGTGCGAGAGCAAATGATAGACCTACCTCGCCAATGACCAAAGCATTTATCACTGAAGATATGGAGGAAGAGCTTGATTTTTGGGAAACAATGCGATCAATTACACAGCCAAAGGCACACAGCAGGGAAACCAAACCTGTTTCACAACATCATCCATTGCATTACCAACAGCCCGCTTCAACTGACAGAGGTCATACCTCACAAGCACGGCCGGGTGAATCTGAACCTGTGGTTGGTGCAAGAGGCACATCTTCCGCAATCAATGGCCAATCTAATGGAGATACAACTTATGGACCAACAATGTATGCGGACCACGAGGAAGACGATGATCTGGAAAGTTATGCCAACCAGTATGGTTGGTACTACAATGTTCTGATCAACAATTCTGGAACAAGAAGTCAAGGTTCACACAGTACTGATACCAGCAATGGATCGACTGCTGGTAGTGGATATGGTGTGTTACCTTTCAATCCTTCTTAGGGTAGTAAATAATCGATGATATAAATTAAGTGTAATAGAGCACTATAGCGACGCAAAGACAACGACTAGCGGAGCGATGAGCGATGCAAGTCGACGAGCTGAACGAATCAATTTCCGACTCACTTGGCTCATTATTCCCTTAAGTATGAGTTGGATGAATTAGTGAGACTTGAAAGTACCGATTCATTGAAGACATAAAACGATGAGGGGGTTCCTCCAGAACCGATGTCAAGAGATAGATGAACGACCGACAAACAACCAGCGGGCAACCAACGGGCCTCTGCTTGCTCGTTGTTGTCTCATCATTTTCTCTTGAAGAAGTACGATCCACTCATATATTCCGCACTCTTATCAAAAACCCAATCACCAAGTGCAAGGTATTGAGCACCATATTTCTCGACATCCGGTTGATTTATGAGGTCCAGGTTGACCTGGAGACCGGTGCTTCTCTTAACACCAGCAAGGAACCCACTAAGCAGGGCGAGGTCAACAGTGAGATGGACGGCTTTGCCGAACTAGAGAGGAGAACAAAAATGTTAGCACATTGCTAGAGAATAGTTCATAATGAATACTCACAAGTGTCATGGTGATTCAGGTTATCTGTTTGGTTGATGGGGTTGCGTTTTATGAGAGAATTAAGTTTCATCTGTAGATCAAGATATATATCGCGTCTGATAAAAATTGCGGTTATAGAGCCCTGATGGGTGACGAGGGAGATGACAAAGGGGATGATGAGGGAGAGGAATAACGACACGAGGGATCCAGGGCGCATGTCACACCGACAACTCAGATTGCTTGTGGTTTGCTTGTAGTTAATTGGTGCTGATCATCAAAAGACCTTACTCGTTGCCGATCTACACTAGACCCTTATTCCACGAATCAGGATCAGTACTACAGTAGAGCGAGACAGCTAATGAGTGAGTAGCAGGACCAACGAAAGTCTATAGAAGAGTATGCTCGGCGATGTCCCAAGATCTTCAAGCAGTTACACAGAGATAGCGACTCAGGGGTCCTATAGAGTTCAATTTTGACAGCCATAAAAAGGGTCGTGAACCAACTCCAAGTAATGTTAGTTGAAAATTTTGTTAGCACGAAGATTATGTTTTGTTACACTATATAAAGAATCATATCATTATTAAATCGGTGTCATAGTGTCCACAGTCTGCTGGCTCAGGGTAGTGAACGATGGATCGTGGAAGAGGAAGATACGGTCCTAACAATGGGTATTCCCGTTACCCTGCGGAAAATTCGAGGGACAGAAGACGATTTTATGAAGATGAACGAGACTATTACGGTTCAGAAGAAAGAAATTATCATGAATATCGCAATTATAAAAGACCACGAAATGATCGGTATTACTATGACCATCCAAACTCGGGTGATCATAGGGATTCTGGAGCTGTTGGTGGGGCAAATTCGTCTCATTATTACGATGGCTACAACAATGGTTCAGAGGCGCCTCCATTGCCTCCCCCATCGCAAAACAGAGAAGATAGACGAGCGAGCGGAATTCATCAAGAGAGAAGATTGCCTACTGGCCCACGGAACTCAGCTGATGGGCCGTCATCTGAGTCGGCTAACAATGGACAAAACCATAGAAAGGGGACTAATGGACCTGGTTTTAAAAGAATTTCCAAGACTGTGAGCAATAAAAATGTAATGGGAGATGATGATTATGATGATGATGATGATGAGTTCTCTTCGAAAACATCACGTCCAATTCAACAAATTGTTTTCATGAAACAAATATCGTTAAAAGAGTCTGTTCACGAACGGATTCAACAAGTTGGTGAAGGAACGTACGGAAAAGTTTACAAGGCGAAGAATAAAATTACTGGTCAATTAGTGGCTTTGAAAAGACTCCGTCTTGAATCGGAAAGAGAAGGTTTTCCGATAACAGCAAGCAGAGAGGTCGGTTTGCTTCAGTCTTTTAATCATCCAAACATTGTTGGATTGGATGAAATGATGGTTGAACGAAATGCAATTTACATGGTTTTCCCTTACATGAATCATGATTTATCAGGTATTTTACAGCAATCAAACATTGTTATTACTGACGGTGAGAAAAAAAACATTTTTAGACAGTTACTTCGTGGTATCAATTATTTACATACCAAGAAGGTGATACACAGAGATATTAAAGGATCAAACATTCTATTGGATAACCAGGGAGTGTTGAAGATAACTGATTTTGGTCTTGCCAGAAAGATGAAGAATATCAACAAGTCAGTCGATTCCCCCAATTACACCAACAGAGTGATTACATTGTGGTACAGACCACCTGAAATTTTACTAGGCTCAACTGATTATGGTCGTGAAGTTGATATCTGGGGAATTGGATGTCTTTTACTGGAACTTTTCACTAGACATGCAACTTTCCAAGGAGTTGATGAGATCGACCAACTTTGGAAAGTTTATGATATAATGGGTACAATCACGACAGAAGATTGGCCCGAGTCTGATAAATTACCATGGTTCGAAATGTTACGGCCAAATTACCATCGAAAGTCTAAGTTCCAAGAGACTTTTGGCAGTATTTTGTCTCCAAAATGTTTCGAACTTGCTCGTCAACTTTTGCAGATGAATCCTGCAAAACGTATCACAGCTGCTCAAGCTCTTCGACACACTTACTTTAGCGAAGATCCAAGAGAGGAGAAACTTAAGTTTTTGGGCACTATTGAGGGGGAATGGCATGAGTTTGAGGCAAAGAAGAAGAGGAGACAACTTAGGGAAGCTAAACAGAAGGAGGAGAAACTGAGGAGGCAGTGATTACGATGAGTGAATGACAATCAAATCGTGCCTTTCCAGCGTTTCGTTCTTGGCATGAGTGTAATACTGGGCGAAGCGGCAGAATCCATCACTACATCTCGTCTAGTTGTCAGCGGCTATTCCTTGTCAGAGTTCTGTACAAACAAAATGGTATGCTCGAATTTGTTTTGGTAAATGACTCGCTTGTTGGTGTCAATTTTTTTGTGAGCGCCAACTGCAAGTTGGTACAAAAAAAAAAAAAAAAAAGATCCTTCATTCTTCCCGATAGTCCCCTTTTCAAGGTCAAACAGAGAATAATAATATAAATAAAGTGTTTCATTCAGACTGTTCGTGCGAAAGAAGTTGAAGATCCTCGCACTGAATTAACTCAGTGCTGTATATTGTTGTTCCCTCTGGATCGAAGTTTCTAAGTTTCATCAACTGGACAAACATCAAGCGCTATAGTTTAAATATCATTATTCAAGATGCTTTATACGGATTTGTGGTTGTTCTGCGTCGCTTTTCTTGTCGTAAACGTCAACGCGAATGAACAACCGGCAACGAACGATAAAGAACTTTCAGCAGTTTATACTCCCGCTCACTTTGGTGAAGAGTTTACAGCATGTGCGGCAAAAGTTGGTACAAAAATGTGGAATTCAGTGGAATCCAGTTGTTTCCATACTTCTGGGCGTAACTCCTTAGACTGTTACTGTTCTTATCATTCAACGGTTTTCGAGTATTGTTCTGCCTATCTCAAAGAATCAAGACCAAATTATTATGCTTTGACGTATATCATCAAAGAGGATCCCTGTTGTCGCTCAGAATTGGCTGACACGTCTGAGTGTTCTACGTCTATGGCAACTGGTAATCGTCTCATTGATCAGATCTTTCAACTGTTATCTGAAGGCTCCAAAGATGATCTTGCAGAGTATTTCGCTGATAATGGATTGGATTTCTGGGTTACTTTAGGTCAAGATTCGGCTTCAACTGGTAACGCGCTTCCACAGAGTCCGCAGGGTCCTGCCTTGGGTGCTCCTGCCTTGGGTGCTCCTGCACCTGGGGTGGCACCTGGATCTTCGCCAACTTTGGCCAAAAGAGGTACTTTCGAATTCAAGTTTTCTCTCGAGGATGAGCAAGAAAAGGATGAATCAAGCCAATTGGCTGACGCTGTTGTTGAGTCACCACCATCGAATTCTACATTAGTGGAAAGAGTCCCGACTTATGACAACAGCACAGTATTGGATTTAGGAACTAAAACTAACGTCACGAGCAATAATGAGAAAAATCCTTTAACAGAGGAGCAAGCCAAAACGAGAGAAGAGAGAATTGCAGAGCTGAGAAAACAACGGGCTGAGGAAAAGAAGAAGTTAGAAGCACAAAAGGACAAAAAATCTGAGAATGAAAACAAAAAAGATGGGGATAAGAAGAAAGTGGAAGAAAAGAAGAAAGCTGAAGAGAAACAAAAGAAAACTAAGGGAAAAGATGCAAAGAAGAAGGATGACAAGAAGAAGGATGACAAGAAGAAGGATGACAAGAAGAAGGATGACAAGAAAAAAACTGCTCCAGGAACCAAGAACAAGCCAAAAGATTCTAAGCCAAAAGATTCTAAACAGAAAGAAGCAACTAAGCCGAAAGAGGCTTCTAAACCAAAAGAAGCTTCCAAACCTGATTCTAAAGTCAATGAATCTGAGTCAAACAAACCTTCTCAAAAAATCTTCCCTTTTAAACCTCGCACTGATGACGATTGTGATGACGAGACCACTAGTTCCACCACTACAGCAGTTACTACTACCACTGAGACTGAGACTGTCACAACTACAGAAATACGCAGAAAAACTGAATTGGAGGTTTCATACGACACAGAGACAGAAACAGACGTAGAAACAACTACTGTTTACAAACTCACTCAAAAACCAACAACAATCTATCAATTTTTAACAAAATTCAAGTATGAAAAGTTAACAACAACGGAGTTTGAATTTATTACAGATACTGAATTTGATACATTGACTACATCAATCCTTGATATTGAGTACGTTACAGAAACTGAGATTGATGTTGATTGGAAAACGACCACCGTTGGGAAGAAGACTTTGGTGAAATACGATACTGAGACTACCACCACTACAAGTATTAAGACCAGTACCACCACTAAAACTGATAAGACTACTGTTAGTAGCATTTCCACTTCCATGGCAACCACGACCGCCACAATCACCACAACTAGCACATCAAGTGTTTATTCTGGTACTTTGACAACTACTGTGACTTTATTCAACGAATTCACGTCTCGGTTTTGCTCGATTCTGAGTAGGTTAGGAGTTGATTGTCCATCTATCCCATCACTTGGTTCGCTTTCTTTGTTGGGTCGTGGGTATTATGAGCCTACCCCAATTTCCCCTAACTATGATTATCTTTCGACAGCTTTTGTAACTTCGAGTTTTGCACCTCCACCTTCGCCTGTTGCTAGTGCATCGCCATCAAGAGTTGTCGTTCATCAAGCCAGTATCACTACAACGCCGATCAGCTCAAGATCTGTTACCACCAAGACATTGAAGTCGACACCAAGTACTACTTTGAAGAATGCTACTTATCAAAATGGTGCGTCACATTTGATGAAAGAGTCTGATGGAAGTTACAGTCTGGGTATTGTGATTGGGATGTTTTCCATTGTGTTTGGACTTCATTGTTTCTTGTTTACGTTGTACGGTTGAACAGAATGACGAACAAAGATCATATCATGATATTCAACACATTCATGAACTGAATCGCTCACGGTTCAATTTGCTCGTCGTTTGCCATTTGGTTTTGCTTTCTTCACGCTCTTTTTACGCTTTATCTTTAATCTGTACGAGATTTATTTAAATGGATTATTTACTATATGATTAGGAAGTGTACGACTCAGAAATAGATTTTTTGAAAATTTTCAATTTTGTATTTTTTTTTTTTTTTTTACTGAATAAATTGAATCGAAATTTCGAATTTAAATTGCGACCATCCTGACTAGAGCACATTAGCCTATACAACAGGTAATTAAACAACATAGACACATAATGGCTTCTATTGGTATAGCATTTGGAAACACCACCTCGTCGATTGCGATTGCCAAGGACGGAAAGGTTGACGTTATTGCCAACCCAGACGGAGACAGATTCATTCCATCTGCCCTTTCGTATGTGGGGACCGATGAGTATCACGGAGCACAAGCTGAGGCTCAACTTGTGAGAAACCCAGACTCCACCGTTGTTAACTTCAGAGATTTCATTGGTTTGCCTTTCGAAAAGATTGACCCAGCTAACTCTGCTAAGTCATCCCATGCTATCAACGTTGATGGTAAAGTCGGTTACTCTATCAACGGTGAGACTTTGACTGTTGATGAAATTGTCAGAAGACACTTGAAGCAAATCAAGGCTGCTGCTGAAGATTACAGTGGTCAAGCTATCGAGGGTGTTGTCATTGCTGTCCCAACTAACTTCACTGAAGAACAAAAGGAGTCTTTGACTCAACTTTCTGCCGATGCTGGTTTGAAAGTTTTGCAACTCATAAATGAACCATCTTCTGCTCTTTTGTCACACTTGGTTACCAAAGATACTCTCGAAGAGGACAGATTATTTGTTGTTGCTGACTTCGGTGGTGTCAGATCTGACGCCGCTGTTATTGCTGTTAGAGGTGGTATTTTGACCATCCTTGCTACTGCTCATGATTACAAATTGGGTGGTGATCAACTCGATGAATGTCTTGTTGAATACTTTGCTAAGGAATTCGAGAAGAAGTACAAGGCTGACCCAAGAAAGAATGCTAGATCTTTGGCTAAATTGAAGGCCGCTTGTGTTGTTACTAAGAAGACCTTGTCAAACGTTCAAACCTCCACTATTTCTATTGATTCTCTTGCTGAAGGTTTCGACTTCCACTCTACTATCAACAGATTGAGATTCGAGCTCACTGCCAGATCTGTTTTGTCTCAAATGACTGCTTTCGTTGAGTCTGTTGTTACTAAGGCTGGTTTGGAGACTCTTGACATTGATGAGGTTCTTCTTGTTGGTGGTTCTTCCAACATTCCAAAACTTGCTAGTAACATTCAATTTATCTTCCCTGAATCTACTGTTGTCAGCGCACCATCTATCGACACAAAGCTCAACAACCCTAACGAGTTGATTTGTAGAGGTGCTGCTTTGCAAGCTTCCATGGTTGAGTCTTTTGATGCTGAAGAAATTACTGAATCCTTGCAACCAATCGTTGTCAACACCGAGCACATTTCCAAGCCAATTGGATTGAAGGGTGCTGAGGGTGAATTCATCCAAATCATTTCTCGTGAAACCGCTTACCCAATCAAGAAGTCTGTTACTTTTACTGCTTCTTCAGACGATGCTTTCATTGAATTGTTCGAAGGTGAGAGATCCATCAAGGAGACCGTTGTTGAGGCTGAAAAGTTCTCTGACGATGAAGAATTCTCCGACGATGAGGAGGAAGAACCAGAAGTTGTCAAGTCTGTTTACTACGCTCCAGGTAAACTTTTGGCTCAACTTGCTTTAAGAGGTGTTGGAAAGGGTAACTCAGTCGAGGTTATTGTCAACATCAACAAGGATGGTAAGTTGCAATTGACCGGTAGATCTGGTGAGGTTGTTGTCAAGGGTGAGCTTTAAATACTTGCGTTGCGAATGAACAGCAGACAGAATTAGAGTAAAGCGAGTCGTGAGAAGCGAAGTTTGTTATATACAATTTCATAATTTTTCGAATGTCACATAGAACAATAAATTTCACAGTGTAATAGACTTCTCATCACGTGCAAAGCAAGGACTGAGTCGTGAACGATCACTTTTGAAAGCTGCATATTCTAAGCAGATAGTATTGGAAGTGAATGAGCCATCCGCTCCTGCGATGATCATCTCATCCCTTTGCATGCCTAGTCTACCCTTGCATTAAATTTTCTGACCCTTTTTTCCCCTGCCGTGCCGCCGCCCGCGAAAAAAATCCTAAACCCGCCCGGAAAGAAGCAAATGTGACTCTCACATTTACGCCAAGAGTTCAAATCTCGGGAAACGTTTTGCCTTCGCAAACAGTTTGCTCTTGTAAATTGGACTTTATCACTGGCTGATACACTATAGTTGGCTGAAAAGATTCATAAAAATTGCCGAACTCATCCGATTTAGGTCTTCAATACCAAAGACAGGTTTGCATTCTTTGAAATTGTCGCACTTTTGACGGAACGCCAGTGATTCGGGACTAGTTTGTGAGTCTTAATCTGGAGGTTCAAAGTGTTGAATCACATTGGATTACATTGAATCAAATCAGATTTCCTTCCAACTGCTCTCATCTTTCTTCCGATTATTAGCCGAGCAAAAATATATTTGCCTCAAGTGTGCCTCTCCCCCTCGGTAAAAAGCAGCGCTCTAAGTTGAAATGTCACAGAGAACTCTTCCGAATCAAAATAGCGAAGTTTCTAGCACGACATTGAGCAACGAGCCCATGGGGTCGACGAAGACAATTCCTGCTGTTCCCATTTCAGATACGAGCACACCTTTGAAACGTACAGACACATCACAATTGAGCAATAATAAAGTGGTATTTTACAATCCCAACACTGTGGAGGAGGATTTAACAAAACTAGGGAAAGACCTCAAATATCGTGAATTTTTCCGTAAAAGTCCCAAAACTTCTAGCAAGGGTTTCTCACATTTCTTTCTATCACAAGAATTGAATCCGTTCAGCAAAAATCAAGAAACCCAAGCTTTTGATGATGACGGACTCAGCAGTATAGATAATTTCAATGTGCATGAAAGACCACCAAATTCGGGATTGAAAGGCTTTGGTACGAATCGAAGGCTAGCGACGTGTGTGAAGAAATCAACTCATGAACATGCAAATTTCAATCTACGTTTCAGTCCTGATGGGAAATATATGGCTTCAGGCGGTGATGACGGTGTTGTTAGAATATGGGAAATTATTACATCTTCGTTGGATAGAGATCTTTCGGAACTTCACCATTCAAAAAGTTTTGGTCCAAGACAACAGCAACATTATTTCGGTGCGAAAGGTACAATTGATGAACTTGAGTTTGATTCATTTGAAAAGAGTTCAACTCTGAACGAATCTGTATTATCAGATGGTGGACAGACTCATGTTCATAAAACCAAGAAATTGAAAAAGGGAAGTTCTCCGTTTGCACCATTATTCAAACCACAGACCGTGAGAGAATTTCATCATCATGACACAATCCTAAGTATAGATTGGTCCAAAAACGGATTTCTGATTACCAGTTCACAGGACAATACAATTAAATTATGGCATGTGGAGAGAGACGACTGCCTCTCTACTTTTCAATTGGACAGTTTTGCAACAAGCGTTTCATTCCATCCAAAAGATGACCGTTTTTTCATTAGTTGTCAATGGGACGGTTCTATAAAATTATGGTCAATTTTGGAAAACGAGGTGTTGACGAAAACAAATATCAAAAGAAGAATTACTTGCATGGATTTTTCGCCAGACGCTGAAGAAATATTCATTGGAGGTAATGCTGGGTTTGTTTATGTGCTGACCACAAAAGAGCTCGAAGTTAATGCTAAATTCCAGATAAAGAGAAATAAAGTTTCTCCAAGAGTCACTGGTATTCAAGTTTTTGAATCTGATGGCGATACCAAAGTATTAGTTACTACAAATGACTCTCGTGTTCGTTTGTTCAGTTATAAGAATCATACTTTGAATGTTCGATTCAAAGGTTATGAAAATGAACATTCCACCATTCGTGCCTCTATAAACGAAAATCATGATCATGTCATATGTGGATCTGAAGATGGATGGGCATACATTTGGGGACTTGAGAATGATGAGTTAAACTACAGAGCTCCAAATAACACACATCACCGTTTCCCATGGAATCTTACATCACTTTTCAAAGACGAGAACTGTCGTTGCAAGAAGAAACACTATGGTGCATTTCATGTCCATCATTCTCGTTGCAATGTTGCGATTTTCGCACCAAGAGCCACCTTGAAATTACTTGAACTATCAAATGATCCAATATTTGATTTGAAATCGAAATACTCTGATGACTCTGAAATCAAATCCAAAAAATACAGTGAAGAAGTTGATGATTTATCAACTGCAATTATCGTGACAACAGATGATGAAGGTTTGATTCGAGTTTTCAGAAGAGATTTTGCCTATGTTCAAAGAAAAAATCTACGAGCTGTCAGTAAAAAGGTTGGATTAAAATCAGAAAGAAAATCGTTCTCAAGAAGCGGTAGAAATAGAAGCAGTTCATCAAGTTTTCTACCACGATCTTCGTCTTTCAAAAGCAGAACTACGCTGAGTGGACTAGATGACGATGAAAATCATCGCGGAAGAACTGATTTTAATAGACCAGAGTTGTTGGCAAATAAGTCCGCCATATCTGCTTTATCGAGAGAAAAAAACGAAGACAATAACTCAACCTCATCACTTCCAGCTACCCAATTGGGACTCAATAGAAGACTCAGTGATAAAATACACGCTTATGCATTGAATGACTCTAACATTCGCTCAATAGATGACAAATTACGCAAAATGCTCATGGATCCATCTAATAATACTATAACAGCTCCGCCTGAGCAAGTACAGGAAACCCCACCTCCAAGAGCACGAACATATTCAAACGAGAAAGACATTGATGACAATGAACTGGTTGCGGTGAGAAGCCATGATTCTGTTAAAACGCATATACATTGTACAAACTGCGGTGGTCAAAAATTCACTGCAAAATCTATTAGTGATCTCAATAGGAACCACATTGTATTTTGCTGTGATGAGTGTGGTCAAAATGCAGATATAGTTTAATTTTTTTTAAGTCTATGTATGTTATGTTTATACGACGCTATGATGACAAGAAAACATTTATAGAATGAAAACTACGGAAACGGATAATATGAGTGGGGCTAGCTAGGCGAGTCTTACGACTTTTGCGGGGTCCTGTTGTAAATAGTCAACTGTTCATGAATTTAGCGTATATCCCATTTTTTTCGTCCCCTGGTAAGGTCGGTTATGAGCACGTCATGTTTTTTTAATCTCGAAACGTCTGATTAAAATATATTTTTTTTATTTGTGTATTTGTCAATTTTTTAGGCCAGGTAACTGATAAAGCTGTTCTAATTTAAGACTGCAATCTAACGGCAGCACACAGTATTTTAACATCAACGATGAGCATCGACTTGTATTCGCATCCCAACATTCAAGATAGAACAGTGGAATTTGCCCAATGTGTTTCCACTTTTAGTCGACAAAACCAAATCAAGAACAAGCCAGTTGAACAGCAACAAGTTAACCAAACAAATGCATCAAGAAGCGAATTCTCACAGAAAGCTGGTCTTATTGCTAAAGATATTGCCAGAGTAACCAGCTCACTTGGAAAGCTTGCACAGCGTAAGTATTGACTGATTCAATCGATTTGATTTATATGCTAACAACTTTTTTAGTTGCCAAACAAAAACAGCTTTTCAATGATAAACCAACAGATATGATCGAGTTGACATACGTTATCAAACAAAACATTTTCAAGATTGAGGGTCAATTAAAAGAACTACAAAAACAGTCATTGTCCAACAAATCTTCTAATGATTCCCAAATAAATACCTATAACAAAAACGTTGTGCAATTGCTCAACACTAAAGCTAAAAATGTCAGTGAAACCTTCAAAGAAGTTTTACAAACGAGGCAGAGAAATGAGCTGGCTCAAAAATCACGTCAAGAACAATTGATGGCAACTGTCAGTGGTACACTTGGAGAGAAAAGAAGCTTTTCAAATGGTAATGCCAACGGTGCTTATTCTCTACGTAAGAATGGTGCACAATACTCTGATAACCCTTTCCTTACAAGCTTAAGCAGCGATAAACCAGATGACAGCGCCGATCCAGATGTTTCTGTTCCAAATCAAGACTATTTATCCATTCCCGATCAATCGCAACAGCTGCTACTGTTAGAGGAACAAAATAATTCATACTTACAAGATAGAAACCGTGCAGTTGAAGCAATTGAATCGACAATTAATGAGGTTGGCGGACTTTTCCAACAATTGGCCACCATGATTCAAGAACAAGGTGAGCAAATCCAGAGAATCGACAACAACGTCGAGGATATAAGTATGAACATAACTGGGGCTCAAAGAGAACTATTGAAGTACTACAACACAGTCACCAGTAATCGATGGCTGATGGTGAAAATTTTTGGTGTCTTGATTGTTTTTTTCCTACTTTGGGTTTTGATTAGTTGATCATGACGAACAAGCGACGAGCGAACGGTCGCCACGCTCGTCGTGCGAATTACTTGTTTGTTATCACGGGCGAGGCGAGTCATTCGCCAATCACTTCTTCGCTGGTCATTTATTACACATGTTAACCTGTATATTAAGAAACCAAGAGTGTTTATAATACCAGTGTAACTTAAAAGAAAAATAATTTATCAAATAATTTATCAGCCACTAACAGCGAAAACAGGAAAAAGCAAAGTAAAATCTATAAACAGATCTATTCTTCGAAGCAATCTTCAAGTCTCTTTTCACCTTCCACAACAGCCTTCACATCACTCAAGATCTCATCGAATGAATCGAATTGAGTGTATTTGATACCTTGTTTGACGCAAAATTTGACCAAGTCTTTTCCCCTTCTGGCAAACAACAAATCGCAAGATTTGGCAGCAGAAAGGTCAGAGACACCGTCACCACAGTAGAACAAATATGGTTTCTTTTCTGGAGTGATGTTGTATTGTTTGAGACATTGTTCAATGGAAGCAGCCTTGTCGTGTCCAAATGGAGTCTCGTCCCTATAAACGATATGCCAATCATTGCCTTCGACTTTCACGTCGTTGGAGATAATAACAATGTGATTCATTGCCTCTTCTCCTAACAACTTCTTCAAAAGCGCTTCAATGATTGGAGTCATTCCAGAACTAATCACATAAAGTGGGATGCTGTTTGAGTAACACCATTCATAAAATTTCTTGAAACCTGGGTCAAGGTCAATATGTTTGAGAAGGTAATCAATACAAGACTGGAACGAGTGACCGTTTGCTGCAATGGATCTCAGCATCTCGTTGAAACCCTCTCTGAACGAGAGGGTTTCTTCCAACATGCGATCATTCAGAACTTTTCTCTTGTCATAGCCGAACCCCAGATTATCGGTGAGATAATCGTTAGAATCTTGCAAAGTGACAGTTCCGTCCCAGTCTGTAAAAACGATAGCTTTAGGCGATGACATGGTTGTTTCTAGTTGTTACACACACCAAGAGAAGCTTGCGATAACTTAACCAGGAGCGAATCTGTGAACGAGAAAGTTACAGATATATGTTATTTTTTTTTTTTTTTAACAGCATGTTATTACCAGAAGTTCACTAAGTTAAGCGGTTGCATGTGCAAAAATGGTTAAAGTAGCCGTTATATCAGGTGGAACCGCTACTAATTCAATTATTGATATATTTCAACGAGTCTCAACTTTGTCAACTACGGAAGAAGCATTAGTTTCTCACATATTACCAGTTTCTGACAATGGTGGATCTACGAGCGAGATTATCAGAGTTCTAGGTGGTTGTTCTGTAGGTGACTTGAGATCAAGGATCACAAGATTGATCCCAGATAAAAGTGCAGGTCTGCGTGCTTTATTATCTCACAGACTTCCAAAAAATCCAGAAGAAGCTAAACATGAATGGGGGTCTATCGTGGAAGGGTCACATAAACTATGGGCCGATATTGAGCCAACTTGTAAAGAGATTGTTAGAAGTTTTCTTATTCATGTTCACATGGAGATTCTCAAACGCTCAAGAAATTCAACAAAAAACTTCCGCCTAGAGTTGGCAAGTGTTGGTAACCTGTTCCTTACTGGTGCCAGACTATTCTGTGGTTCGTTGGACTCCGCTGTTGAGCTTCTCTTGAGAATTGCACTTGTGCCACCTTCTGTCAGTGTAATTCCATGTTTAAACACAAATTTCACTTACCATATTAGTGCTCTCCTCGAGGACGGTACTATCATTACTGGACAATCTCAAATTTCACATCCCTCTGCCAAAGTGAAAAGAATTAGAGATCCGTACAAAACTGTGAGAGATGACACTTTGGATCATCTCAGTCCAATTGTCGCCTCTGGTCCTGCATCGCCTAAAAACGAAGGTTTTGAAACATTTGCAAAGCCTAAGAGACAGAGTTTTTCCATGAGGTCTACTATACGAACGAGTCATGCAGCTGCATTGGATTCTTCTGCATATGCTGATACAGAAATGTCATCTGAATTCGAAGAGGACGATGACAACGAGAACGAGTTTGCTGTGCCAAGCTATATCCACCCCGATTTGAAAGTTTCACAGCTGCACTTCAACAAAGACGAAAATACACCGTTACCTGCTCCAATTGAAAGAATATTTTATATTTCACCGTTTGGTGAAGAAATTTATCCACTTGCTCAATCCCGTGTGATAAATTGTCTTTCTGAGTCTAACATGATCGTGTATTCTATAGGCTCCCTCATGACCTCAATTGTTCCTATTCTCATTCTCCAAGGCGTTGGGGAAGCGATTCTTTCAAATACAGAATGTTTGAACAAAAAGAAAGTGCTCCTACTTAATGGTACCTTGGACAGAGAAACAGATACTCTAGATGCTCTAGGATTTGTCAAGAGAATCTACGACTCCCTTTGCTACTCAATGGTGTTCAACAATAACAGAAAAAGGTCTTCGAAAGAAGCTGTCAATCAATTGAACACGCCGCCTCTATCTTCGTTCGTGTCACATTTGATCCACCTCGATCCATCTCCAAACATCAAAGTTCCAGTTGACGAATTGGAGTCATATGGAATCAAATGTCTGGCTGTCAAACCTAGAGAATTTTATGACGACATATATGATCCTGATGATTTGTATACAAAACTCGCCATGATCGCCCAAGAATGATGAACCAGTATTATTTATGAGAAAATAAATGTATAATAAAAGCAAATTTATTGATGATGTAATTAATTTTTTCGATCGTTTTAAAATGTTATTTATTTTTTTTTCAACATATCCAAGCCTTGTTGATCTGTTCAATACATTCTCTTCCGAACCAATTATATCACATATGAAGCTCAGTTTGCTTTTACAATTGGCACTTGCCTCTTGTGTCCTTACACATGATCAAAAACAAACGGAAGGTGGAGAGTTGAAAGAAAAAATTCCAGATGAGTTTGAGGGATCGTGGCAAAGATGGCACATGAAGCAAGAACATGATTTGGACTACGCAAGTCCTGAATCCGTTTTCAAGTTACATGACACCCGTAACATCAACTCACTCAATGACAGAGATATTTTGAGAATGTATGGTCTTTTGAGAGAAGAGGTTGTGGGTAAAGGTGATGGTACTGGTTCCCATGATGATACAGAAGTGATCTCTGATCAAACTAAAAAAGAGTTGGTGGCTAAAGTCATGCAATTGATCGATACTGATAATGACGGTGAAATCTCTTTAGAGGAGTGGGTCACTTACAGTAAGAACGGTGGCGAATTTCCAGATTTCGGTCTTGGTCCTGGCCACGAATACGATTTCGAAGAAGAGTACGAAAAACATCATTGGCTCAAATATCACGCTGAAAATGATCCAGACGTGACTGTCCAACACGCTGAGGACATTGAACATGAGTTGTTACATCACCTGCACGAAATTGAACACGAGCTTACCGGTGAAGGATACAATAAAAGATTCCCTATCAAGTCTGAAAATATTCCTTTATTGTTCAAATCAAAAAAATGAAATTTGTTCCTTAAAAATCTAGATATTTGGTTTATATATGCGTCGTTTTTTTGATTTTGTATAATTCTTTGTTTGCTTGTTGTCAAATCTAAGTACATGCACCTATCGTCCCCAACTAAATCCCATCAATTGTAACAAAATTGCCGATAACATTCACCACATGTTTCGGGTATTTGTTTCTCCAGTTTGTCAAAACGTCGCTTAACAATAGCACATCCAATACATTGAAAATACTCAGATTCTATTGAATTATTCCCATAAGTACCAACGGAATATCCATTTCTAATCATTGAACTCTCTTCTGACTTTGTATAGCTCAACTTGAATGTAGATGTATTTGACATTGTAGTGTGACCAGTGTTAGGTATATATACTAGCAATGGTGGTAGCCAACCTGTATCAGTCTGGTTTTGGTATTTCTCAGTCTTTTTTGAATAAGGATATGCTGTTTCAATATCACACCCAAAAAATGTTGGTCTCTGATGAAGTCCTTCTTCAATGAACACTTCTGGTGTAGGTATGTGTGGGAAGAGTGCAAAATCCTTGTTGTTGTATGTGAAGTAGGAGTATGAATGTGCATATCTTTGAGCCGTCAAATAAATGTTGGTCCCATTGGGATAATTCTGAGAATCTGAACTCGAATCGACTGCAAAGACAACATCAACGTCTCTTGTCTTCTGATGAAATGGTTGAAATGGTATATTCTCATCTTCACCACCATCAACCAAATAAAGATCAGTGGAATTGTAAATGTAGTTCTTGGAAGCTGTACTGTACCCCAAAAAAGGATTTGGAGAAATTAAAGCATAATCCGAGACATATTTGTATGCTTTATCATCTTCACATGAAGTAAGTCCAAATAGATTCATAATCGTCTTTATGGAGTTATAAGTCTGTTTTTTGGACTTCGACATGTACTTCCATAAGTGACTGAAAACACTGTTGAACAAGCTAGATGATGTTCCGGCAATGAAACCCATATCATCAAATCCAATTGTACAATATTTTCGTGTAGGTTTACCATTGTACAAAGAGGTTCCCAGATATTCCAATTTAACAAATGAATTGAGATAGCTTTCCCAGGAGCCGAATTCAAATGGATTGAATTCAAACAATCTTGTTGCACCATCCTTCGCTTCGGGGACATTTTTAGTGTTGGAAAGAATTATTGGGAAAGGTACTTGATAGTTTTTGAACGCATTCAGTTCTCTTGTACTTGAGAGAGATTTTTCTCCAATCGCTCCCAATGGGAAGACGGTATTTGCTATTGCTCTTCCCCAGTAGTCAGTTAGTGTGGTTTTGAAACCGTGTTGTTTCCTTTCAGACACTTCCATGTGAAGGGTCTTGTAAAATTGTAAAGTCTGGGCCCAAATACTATCATTCTCCCCAGTAGAATTTTTTAAAGAATTTCCTTTCATCAAACTTTTGAAATAACCCATAATCGAGGCAGATGAATTTGATGGTTTAAGTGTAAGACTCGGTGAATTTTGTTTGCCTTCACCTATTGGAACTGGGTTTTCTTTGAAATTGATGTCTAACTCTGGGAAACCTTTAACCAAAGAAGAATTAAGACGCCAACTGTTCGAGTTACTGAGCTCCCAAATAGACTTGAACTCATACATTACCAAAGAAGAAATAAGCCATGATCCGCCAGAGACCCCGGCAAGATAACTAGTACTTTGCAAAATTCCACCCAGGTGGCCATATTCAGTAGAACCGGGAGTTCTTTTATCGAACGCTTCTAAAACCCCAGCACTAGTCAAGAATGATCTGAAAGACCCGCCAGAGAGACTGATGGCAATTGTAGGAGTATAATCTTTGAGTAAGAGCTCGTGATCCAAATCTCCTATCCCAAACCGTTCAAAAAGCTCATAAACTTCATCTCTCAAGACTCTTCTTCTATTTCTAATGAATTCTGCTTCATCTGGATTTATAGACTAAAAGAAAATTATGTTAGAAAAATGCCGTGGAGAATAAACCTGTACATTAACTTACATTCGCTGATCTAACCAATGGATAACTAGGACATTTGACACGAAACATTGAAGAATTTGTTAATATGTCGCCCGTCAAATCAACCCCCCAAGTAGCATTTGTTTGATAGAATGGAGTGCTGATAGTGATGGCTTTAGAGTCGTTAATCAAATTGGGTTTCCCGGTATACAGAGTGTGTACCAACGGCAATAGCTTTAGTGACAGCAAACACTGTTTTGCAACGTTTTTCAGATTCATTTGATCGACATCGAGCTTCTATACTTGTTTTCGAATTCAATTGATGTCAGTAAATTGTATTAAGGCGTTAAAAAAAACTTATCCCTTTTTTTTATCCCCAAAAAAACCCTCAAAAAAGAAAGATAATCGTTTTTACTACAACTTTTTGGAAAGAGAACAATTTATCAATATATATAACTAAAATGATATTATATAAAGTTATAATATATATAACTTGAACAATGAGATTTAAAAGAACAAGCAAAAGCTTGTAAAAGAAAAAATAAATTCAAAGTATTAAAAGCAAATGAGGAATATTAGTCTTAAATGAAAATGAGATCCTAATTTACTTAGAACTCATCGTCAGAAGAGACGTAAGCATCACCCAATTCCTTCTTCTTCTTCATTCTTTCCTTCTTCTTCTTTCTCAACTCAGCAGAGGAAAGCTTAGTCTTCTTCTTGGCAGCAGCGATCTTGTTACCCATAGCATCGAACTTGTCTTCCTCATCCTCCTTCTTCTCGATTCTTGGACCAGAACCTTGACCTTGAACCCAGTTGTGACCAGATGGAGTCATCTTACCGTCAACGACAGCCCAGACTTCTTCAGTCAAGTCCTTGGTGAATTCAGCAGAGTGAGTAATGATAATAACACCACCCTCGAAAGCCTTAAGAGCCTTAGAAAGAGCTCCAAGGGAGTCTCTGTCCAAATAGTTAGTTGGCTCATCCAAGACAATCAAGTGAGGTCTTTGCCAGGTACAAGCAGCCAAGACCAACTTAACCTTTTGACCACCAGAGAGACCTCTGATTCTGGAGTGGGAAACCAACTCAGCGTCCAAGCCCAACATGGCGCAGTGCTCCTCAATCTCCTTTCTGGTCAATGGTCTGAATTGACCGGAAGCAAGAGCCTCCTTCATATCAACCTCAGCAACGAGCTTAGAGTGGGAGTCAACAAGTTCACCTCTTGGCAACCAAGCGTTATCAACAGACATCATTGGAACCCATCTCTCAGACTTGAGACCAATGTTCTCACCCAACAAGAAAGAACATTCATACTCGTAGGTGTTCTTGAACTTCCGTCTAGCGTGGATACCTTGAATTCTTCTTGGGGTACCCTCGATCTTGAAGATCTTGTCCATAGCCTTCTCATCATCCTCGTTAATTTGTCTGGAAGCTCTGTCCATAGTTTCTCTGTCTTCACCAGTTTGGAATCTCCATTGGATGTACTCAGATGGAGTCTTGTCCAAGTGGGAATCAATGTGGGCGAAAGCGTGTTGCTTAATGTAAGCAATACGACAGTTCTCGTGGACGTAAACTTCACCAGTGGTTGGGAGCAACTCACCGGTCAAGACGTTAATCAAAGTAGATTTACCAGCACCGTTTGGACCAATAACAGCAATTCTCGAAGACAAAGAACATTGGAAGTTAATGTCAGAGATTTGTGGCTTAGAGGTACCTGGGTATTGGAAGGACATGTTAGAGACCTTGACAATAGCCTTTTGCTTGGTCTTGACACCCTCCAAGAAACCTGGTTCTGGGAACTTGAATTCGATGTCAGAAGCACCCAATTCTTGGTAAGACTTAGCAGATGGAACCTTCTTGACGAACTCAGAAAGGTTACCCTTGTACTTTCTCAACTTGAAACCTTCGTAGTGAATAATGTACTCAACAACATTGTCCAAGAAACCAGAGTCGTGGGAAACAATGATGGAAGTAATACCACAGGTCTTCAAGTAGTTGACCAACCAAGCAACGTTGACGGTATCCAAGTGGTTAGTTGGCTCATCCAAAAGCAAGATATCAGCGTTCTTCAACACAGCTCTGGCAAGGGCGAGCTTCATCTTCCAACCACCAGAAAGAGCAGAAATTGGCATCTCAATCATTTGCTCGGAGAAACCGAATTCTCTGAGCTTAGCCTTAATGGTCTCTCTGTCACCGACTTCACCGTTACCGTAAACGAATTCAACGACTGGGGTGTCAGCGTGGGAACCGTCAATGTCGTGCTCGACGTAAACAGTTCTACATTCCTCTTGGGTTGGGAAACCTTCGACTTGACCGTTAGCAATAGCTCTCATCAAGGTGGACTTACCAGCACCGTTAGGACCACAGAGACCATATCTTCTAGCTCTCTTCAATCTGAGTTGAGTCTTGTTCAACAAGATCTTGGCACCGTAAGCAAGCGAGAACTCACAGTTACAAAGGTCTTCACCTTCATCTTCCTCATCAGCGAAAACAGGTGGTTGAGGAATGTTGTCAACAGATCTCTTTCTGAACTCCTCAATAAGTTCCTTGGACTCCTTCTCGTGCAAGAAGATAGTCAAGAATGGAGAACAAGCGGAAGCCCAAGCTTGTGGATCAATCTTTCTCTCATCAATCAAGTCACCGGCAATAGCAGCAACGTAAGATTGAACAACGTTGAATCTGGCTGGCTTCTCCTTAACCAAATCGGTCAAAATAGCAAGGTTAACACCAACATCACCAGCAGTAGAAACCTCTGGGATAGTGTCGTCCTCTGGAACAGCACCGACTCTTCTAAGAGTGTTCAAAGCTCTCTCAGTAACAGATCTAGCTTCTGGGTCAGCAATGGTAGCCAAGTTAGCCTTCAAAGCTGGGAAAAGCTTCTCCATGAATGGAGCAACAACTTGTGGGTCATCGACCAACTTACACATGTTATCGATAATAACAGCAGCCTTTCTCTTGATGGCAGTGTCTCTCTCGGCCAAACCTCTAGAAAGCAATGGAACCATGATGGACAAAGCAGCGGTGGTAACCTCAGAAACGAAGGTAGTAGCACCCAAAGCGTGAACGGTTTCTGGAACCTCCAATGGGTTGGAGATAGAAGAGATCAACTTTGGAATGAAAGGCTCGATATCCTTGTTCATAATAGTGGAGGTACACTTGGTCATGGTTTCGGTAGCAGCCTTCTTGACATCTGGCTTAGTATCCCACATAGCCTCGGACAAGACTGGGATCAACTCAGGCATTCTAAGGGCCAATTGAGCCTTGGAAGTGTCAACCAAGATGGAGATAGCATCCAAGATAGCAATCTTTTCTTGCCACTTAGAAGTGGTGGACAAAGCAGCCAAAAGTCTAGCCAAAATGTCCTTGATGGCAGCTGGGGTAACAGCCTTAGCGATAGCGTTAAGAGCTTGAGAAGCAGCATCTCTGACATCTTGTTGCTTCTCACCAGCCTTTGGAGAAATCACATCAATCAATTCAACAACGTATGGCTCGACGGATGGGGAAAGGTCGGAAGCGGAAGCGATGTGAGCAACAGCAGCAAGTGCATTGACAGCTTGCTTCTTGTCCTTGATGGACTTAGCCAACTCTTGGAAGAACTCGAATGGAACATCGTGTTCGATGATCTCACCGTTCAAGAACGAAGAAACGTTAGCAGCGGCGCTCTCACGTTCCTCTGGGGAAGCAACTGAGAGCTTACCGAAAAGCTCAGCAAGAACCTCTGCAGATTGTTTAGATTCAGCAGCAGCAGACATTATGCTTTGTTTTGTTGAGGTATGATAAAGCAAATGTTCCTACTAAGAAAGAAAGACAAATAACTTCAGTTTTAAAATCCTCAATTCCCTGGGAATTAAAGAAAAAAAAGAAAATTTTACCTCCTGCCCACGCACATTTTTTGCCTTACGCTATTAACAAAGCGAATTATTCTTTTTGTTTTACGTTTCTTTGTTCTGGTGTGAAAAATTTTTTTCAGAAAAATTTTTTTTGAAAAAGAAACAATTGATTTTGAAAATTTTTCTTAGGAAAACTATGAATTTGCTTGGCCGCAGGCAGTTTTGTCCGTTTGATACAGGGTATGGGCGGGTTACCTAGTTAGTAGTCCAGGGCTGCGCACATTCAAATTACTACTGTACAAGGGGCCGTAGGATCTTGTCAGGTCTGTAGTGGACCCGCAAAGTATCAGCCCGGTAACTAGATCTACGAGACTGCTTGGTTGTGTGTCGTTACATATGCCATGCTATAAACAGTATCCAATCGGATTGATAGCATGCAGGTAGGGTAAATTCCTCGCTACAAACAGTTGACAGATAAAAGGAAAGAGGTCTGAAAAAAAAGGACCCCCTCCCTATTTAAGCTGTGCAGAGATGTTGGACTTCGTTAGGTAGGGTAATTTAAAGGTAAAAGAAAAAGGAAAAGGAAAAGGGGAGACACAGTCGGTTAGCAAATGATGTGTAACTGACGAGCGGTTGACAGGCGGTGCGAACCTTCGGTATTGTAAATTAGACAATTAGACACAGAAAGTAAGTGGCAACGAACTTGTTTACTAGTCTCATTTAGAAATACAATTCGTTTGCCATCCTGGTTCTCGTAGGATAGCAGTCCCGATCGTAGCCCCTCGACAATTACCCTAGATTAAACAAACAATGACCAAGGCTGCTTGCTAATTTTGATTCCAGATCAACCTTAAATATTAATTTACTCATTGAACCTCCTAGGAACTAGAATACCGTGGACGCTTCGCAAGGCCTGCTTCGGTCTCCGTTGATCGTCGTTGCACGTCGTTCGACCTCGCTCGACAATAAAATTTATCGTTACAATTTTTCATTCGCGTTCGTTTAGAAAAATCGTTTAGCAGGGTATCGTGGATATATTTTCTGTTTGGATTTATTCAAAAAAATTGTTTTATGGAAAGTGACTTGTTAAAGTACCTGTCGATCACTATTCGTGGAGTAATAACATCAGTGAACAAGCTAAAAACCACTCAAGATCATGACAGAATTGTCTGAATACCATCAGTTGGTTAAAAATCTGACCGGAGATGAAATTCTGGCCAAGTTTCCAGAAGTAATCCCCCTCGAGAACACAACGGGAGAATCATCAGCGTCATCGACAACTGGAGAATCTCTTTACAACTCACTATTTTCTGGACATGATCAGGAACAGATCAAACTCATGGACGAAAACTGTATTGTTCTTGATTATAACGACATTCCAGTCGGTGCTGGTACGAAAAAACTATGTCACATTATGGACAACATAAACCAAGGATTACTTCATAGAGCATTCTCCGTTTTCCTCTTCAATTCTGAAAACAAGTTATTGTTACAACAAAGAGCTGACGAAAAAATTACATTCCCTTCAATGTGGACCAACACATGTTGCTCGCATCCTTTGTGTATAAGATCTGAACTGGGATCAGATCTGGATTCAGCTGTTGAAGGTGTTAAGTCTGCTGCTCAAAGAAAACTCGAACAAGAATTAGGAATAGATGCAAAATATGTTCCTACTGAAAAATTTAATTTCTTAACAAGAATTCATTATATGGCTCCAAGTAACGGTTCCTGGGGTGAACATGAAATTGATTACATTCTGATAATAAAATCTGATCCTAAAGTGATTGAAAATCCAAACGAAGTCAAAGACACGAAGTATGTTTCTGCTTCTGAACTTAAGGAAATGTTCCAAGATCCAAATTTAGTGTTTACTCCATGGTTTAAGCTGATTTGCGAATCTTACTTGTTCAAGTGGTGGGAAAATATTGATGAACTTGAAAAATTCAGAAGTACTACAATTGATCGCATGCTATGAGATAACTAACCAACCAAATTCCATACCTCGTCTCGAAGTGTCAAAAAAATTAGTGGTTCTTCAAAATGACACTTGCACTTGGTCTTTCAAACTGTCAATACTAATACTCTGTAGAAATAGATTTAGAGTGTGTTGTTCTTGCGTTTGGTCACACGAAACTATGTATAGTCGATCAATTTTCAATAGGGTGGACTCAAGTTGTACTAATTTGAAATTTTGATGCCGCAGTTCGGCTTCTTCGAAGCATGAGAGTTTTTATTCGAGCAAAAGTATGAGTATACTCATTCTATCAGTAAAGTGAGCGGAAATGGGATGGTGAATTAATCAAAATTACAAGTTCATTTCGATCACGTGATTTTCATTTCTCTTCGACCCTTAACCGTTATTATCTTGGGCTGTAAATTTCCTTTTCAAGAACTAAAAAAGTATATCACCACCTAAGGGACGTGTGAAGCTCATCTTGACCAAATTTGGCCAAACGCGACATCTTGGATTTTTTTAACCGCCTTCTCCTTGAATTCTCGGCAATCGTTTTCCTATGGGTATTACCCAAACGGGAGACCTGAACAATAGATCGTAATTTTCTTATCGCACCAGTATGCTCAAACGAAAAAGTAAATGATATTTTGATCTTTGAGCACCTTGTGTGAACAAGAAACAGGTCTTTTCAACTGTTACTGGTGCACATAGCCATGATTCCCTTACAAGATCTCCTGGGATTCCAGGCAAGACCACTAGTACTAGTAGGTTTAGCATGCACTTTACCTGTTATCTACTTGAAGTTTGCAAAGTCAATTAGAGCTATTTTGGGATTCAAAATTGAGAAAGTTCATGTGATTTCAAATACAAAAGAGAAAGAACTACCAAAGCCTGTGATTGAATCGGTTTCCCCAGATTTTGATTATGAAAAACGCGAACCTTATCCGTACAGACCTTTTAAAAATGGGAAATATAATATGACATTGGCCATCAGAAAAGCAGATCCAAATGATTGGATTACAATTGAAGATACTTATTTGAAAGTGACCAATTTGAGACAAAAAATTATCGAAGCGAGACCCGAAACCGTTCTTGGGTGTGATGAGTCTGCTGAACCAGCTTTAAGAGAGTTCTATCATACAGTTTTAGAATTCTTGATGAAGAGGTATCCAATGTATTTCTACACTGAAGAGAATGGAACCGTTTACCACAACAAGATTCGTAACGAGTCATTCCCGGTTGATGATAAACTGTTAGACAAGATGGAAATTTTGAAAATTCTCGGTAGAACCATTGAGGAGGATTTTTTGATCATGCTTAAAAATTGTCCTGATAAAGAGTTTGAAAACGAATACGTTTTGAGATGTGGCGTTTCTTGTTTTCCTGCAGGGTTCAATCCTGCTGAGAAATTCAATCAACCGTTAACTAAGATTCATGGGCCTGTTCCGGACTATAAACAAAAGCTTCAAGTCTCAATGAATAAGTTTTTCACCAGATTAAGAGTCAATGAATTCATTGTTAGAAACAATTGGGGTATCCAGGCTCATACAAATCTTTTTGCACCGACAGGCTCTCACTCAAGTAGAGAAGAAATGGATTCAGTGACTGCAGCTGACCCAGAAACTTTAGATTTCAATAAAGTGTTTTTGAGAGTTGAGAAGCAATCGTTCACTAGGTTGGCTGAATCACATGCAGATTCTATGATCATCAGAACGTACACCACACCTCTCACGACAGTCAAAGCTGAAGGGAGAGGACCGGAACTATGTGGTGCTATCGACGGTCTCGGTGAAGAACATGGAATCTACAAGAATAGAATTTATTGGGGTGATGCTGCCAAAGCTTATTTGAGTGGGAGGTCCAAGGGTGTAACTGAGGAAGTTTATGAGTATGATATATATTCTTCATTGAGAACGTAAGATATACAAGTGAAGAATATCACAAAAATGAGTCATTGGTCATTCCATGACTATCGCTCATGTAAGCTGTGTGTACGGTATAGTATACTGGGGTAGTATTCCTTACTAAATAAGTTTCGGCCCAAATTAATTTCATTTTTTTTTTTTTTTCGCGTTGGGGGTCCTTGAAACAACTGACGCGTATCGCGTTGTATATCAAATCATTAACATCCTCTTTATTGATTCATAACACTTGATACACGGGCAACAGTTAAAGTTCTGAGCATGGGTAGGCTTGTGGGTCTTGAGTTGAATAACTTCAAATCCTATCGGGGAACTTCCTCGATTGGATTTGGTACATCATTTTTCACATCCATTATTGGTCCTAATGGTTCTGGTAAATCCAATATGATGGATGCTATTTCTTTTGTGCTTGGTATTCGTTCAAGTCATCTGAGATCAACAAATCTTAAAGATTTAATTTACAGAGGAAGAATCATGAGTGATGAACAGGAGATCAGTGCAGAAAAGGAAAACAATGATCCCAAAACCGCTTACGTTATGGCGATCTATGAGAAATCCAATGGCGAAATCTTGAAACTCAAACGTACCATTGGTGAGTCAGGTGCCAGTGAATATAGAATTAACAACAGGGTTGTGAATGCTTCCCAATACGCTGAAGTGTTGAAGAAGGAGAATATTTTGATTAAAGCTAGAAATTTCCTTGTTTTCCAAGGTGATGTCGAAAAAATTGCATCGCAATCTCCTGATGATTTGACTAATTTGATTGAGACTATCAGTGGTTCCATCGATTATAAGAAAGACTACAATTTGTTGGTTGAACAAAAGGAAAAAGCACACGATGTTACTGCTCTCTTGAATTCGAAGAAACGTACCTTGAGAGATGAGTTCAACCAATACAAGAGCCAGGCTATTGAAGTTGAACAATTTGATTTGAAAACCAAAGAAATTGCAAACCTGACTGAGACTAAATATTTGACTGAACTTTATCACAACAAACTGCAACTGGAATTGCATGGCAAAGAGTTGAAAGCTGCTTCTTCCGAATTGAAATCACTCAAAAAGGAACTTTCGAAAAAAGAAACCTCATTGAAAAATGTGATTCATGACCGTTCGAAAGAGGAAAAGGAACTGCAAAGATTAGAGAAAGTCGTTTCCAAAAACACCAATTTGGCTAAAGATAAGCAAATGGAATTGATTCCATTGAAATCGGAAATTAAACAAGTTACCAAAAAAATTAGCGATTACACCGAAAGAATTGAGAGTCTCCAGCAAGATTACTCTGAACAACAGAGTGCTGTGACTTTGATTGAAGACCAGTTATCGACAATAAAGGCAGCTCATGAGAGCTATTTGAACGATTACAATAGCAATCATGTTCAAGATCTGGATCCAGAAGTTGTTGAGGAATATAAGTCGCTCAGAGAGGAGTTTTTAATGAAAGGTGGACATGTTGAGACGAAGTTACTAGGTCTGAAAGATAAACAACAATCATTAGTGAGTCAATCAGAGAATCTTTTGCGTCAAAAAGAACTGGTGGCTACCAGAACCACTGATTTGAGCTCTACCAAAAGTGATTTAGCTTTGAAAATTCAAGCCAATAATTCCAAGATTGGTGAACTTCAGTCTGCTATAGAAAATAAGAGAAGTGAGCTTTATGCTTTCAGATCATCTCAAGAAAAGATTCTACAAGAAGAGTACGAGCTCAACACCACGCTGAAAGACTTGCTTGTTCAATTGAACGATTTGAATGCTCGTCAAAGAGAATCTGCAAAGGAGAAGAAGCTTAGGGAAAATTGTTCTACTTTGAAGAGACTTTTCCCTGGTGTTCGTGGACTGGTTCATGATCTTTGTAAACCAACTCAGAAAAAATACGAGCTGGCGGTTTCTGTTGTTCTTGGTAAAAACTTCGATGCAATTGTTGTTGACAATGTGAGTGTTGCTCAAAAATGCATTGCTTATATGAAAGAACAACGTTGTGGTGTTGCATCTTTTATACCACTCGATTCTGTTGATTCCCGGCCTCCTCAGCCATATTTGAGAAATTTGGACGAAAGAGTCAGACCAACTTTTGATGTTGTTTCCTTCGAATCCGGTCTTGAAAATGCCATACAATACATTTGTGGTAATTCTGTTGTTTGTGATACTATGGATGTTGCTAAGTACATCAAATGGGAAAGAAAAGTGGACGTCAAGGTTGTGACTTTGGATGGTTCCCTTATTCAAAAATCTGGTTTAATGACTGGTGGTTTGACCCAAAATACTGGTAGAAGATGGGATAAATCTGAAGTTCAAGCTTTGACAAACCAAAAGGATGAATTGAAATTGAAGTTGGAAGAACTCGGCAGGAGAAAACAGAGTGAACTATTGGAGAAAAAACTTCTGGATGATATTGACCAACTTGAAAATCAAGTTCCTTCTCTACGTGAAACTGAAAGCGAACTTCAAAGGGCTCTTGATGACGTCAATTCAGAGCTCAAGCACCAAGACGTGTTATTGGGTGAACTTGACTCTGAAATCGAAAGCCATACAATTAAACTCAAACAGTTGGAAGAACAGATGAAGGAAACGGAAAATGAACTCAAATCTACTCAAAACGTTGTCTATTCCAAATTCTGTAAAGCCAATGGGTTTACTTCCATCGCCGAATATGAGGAAACACATGGAACTAAGGCTAGAGAGCATTCTAAGGAAAATTCTCGTTTCTTGAAACAAATTCAATATCTTTCTAATAAGCTGAGCTTTGAAAAAGATAGATTACATGAGTATGGAGTTTCGATTTCCAAACTCGAAAAGGATAAGACAAAGTTCCAAAACAATATTGAAAGGCTCAACAAACAGAAATCATCGATTGAAGCAGAGCTTGATAATCTTGAAAGTGAAGCAGAAGTTCTCAGGGAAGAGTTACAAGGACTTGGAAAGAATAGAAAGACCAGACTAAACGATTATGGTACACTGGATGAAGCTCTTTCAGAATTGAGAGCAAAGATCTCTAGTTCGAACAAGACAATAACTGAGTTAGAGGACTTGATTGATAAAGAGAAGACTGAAAAATTGAATATCTTGAGAAATTGTAAGCTTGAAAACGTTTCTATTCCAATGGCTTTTGGATCACTTGACGATATTCCTATAGATGACGGTGAACAAGAAAACGATGAGAGTATTGCTGAAGAAGTTGAACCCGACTTCGACGATTTGGAGGAAGAGTACATGGCAGGCTCTCTTGAAACCCATCTATCAAACTTGAAAGCTCAAATCGAACAATTGACTACGGAGCTGTCCACGATGAATCCAAACATGAAGGCTACCCAAAGATTGGCTGAGGCTCAAGCGAGATTAGATGAACTTGATGCTGAATTTTCAGAAGCTAAACAAGAAGAAAAAAGAGTTGTTGCTGAATTCCAAGAAATAAAAACTAAACGATACAAACTTTTCATCGAGACATACAACCATCTCTCTTCCAAAATTGATGGTGTTTACAAGGAATTAACAAAATCGAACGTTTCTCCTCTGGGTGGTTCAGCTTACTTGACTTTGGAAGATGAGGATGAACCATATCTTGCTGGTGTTAAGTATCACGCGATGCCACCTATGAAACGGTTTAGAGACATGGAGTTGCTTTCTGGCGGTGAGAAAACTATTGCTGCGCTCGCATTGCTATTTTCTATCCATTCGCATCACCCTTCGCCTTTCTTCGTCTTAGACGAAGTCGATGCAGCTCTTGACAACGCTAACGTCAACAGAATTGCTAATTATATTGTCAAAAATTCTGGTCCTGATTTCCAGTTCATTGTTATCAGTTTGAAGAATGGACTGTTTGAGAAAAGTGATGCTCTGGTTGGTATTTACAGGGAGCAGAATTTGAACTCTTCGAAGACTTTGACGTTGGATTTGAGGAGTTATCCCGATCAGGAGGTTGCATAACCAACATATGACGAGCGAGTCATGAGCGGGCCATTTAAGTTAACGTGTGTAAGACATGAGTAAGTTATTTTTTGAAGGAATGTTGTAGATCGGTTGCTAACGGTGGTCTTGGTAAGCGATTTGCTTTGCTGGTCATTTGTATCATGTACTCAGCTCTTGTAATAACGAACAAGCACAAAGATGTAACCTCAAGAATATTTGATCATCCTTTAAAATCTCGATTAAACTTTTATTCTTTGGCATCCTCGAACCCCGGCGTAAATAAATATCATTATTGTCATCATTTTGTGATCGGCTGTTCATGATGAAACTAAGACGGCTTACAATGAACTCCACAATCGAAAGAAGATGCCTCACTATCAAACTGTAATTTGTAAACAATTCAATTTCTGAGTCGCTTGAAACAATCAACGAATACTTTCTTTCCGAGCCTCTAGCAGTATAGTCATTCAATTTGAACCCAAGTGAAAGCGAATATCCATTTTTTGAGTCTCCAAATGCCATTGGTTTGGACATATCGTAGGTGGTCTCGACGGTGAATACCTTCATAATTATCTGTTTCAATGAAGAATATCGGGCTTGAGATGTAGGATACTGGGTCGTCAAGTAGGTAATGGAGTCGGATGTCGTTCGTATCGTTGATGGAGACTCATCTGTTTGTGAATCTGAAGGGATTACTAATGAACATGACCTGCAAATTTGAGACTGTGGAACGATCGGTGAATAGAAATTCGAAATGTCTTCTTTCGTGGCATCAAAAGACTGAGTGCACATTATGATCGAGGGACCATGAACCTCACAGAAATGAGCAAGCGTGAGTATGAATGTCATGATTCAAATTATTGGCAACAGCCATAGAACATCCAAGTATATATACATAGTTCTGTGTACACTTTATTTTTGAGGGTGCGAGGGTGATCAGAATTATTATTTATTTAGTTTTATTGTGTTCAAATATATGTAATCAAATAAATATGGGTGATTGAGGTTGCACATGTTTACTTAAATCTGATGACATCAGTGCCACACATCCATCACCCTGACTCCAAGTATCTTGGTCCTCAGGTGGAGCGACTTTCGATACACCAGGATCAAATAAAATTACGGCACATCAAATCAATATTGATAAAGAATGTACGACTCAATGTACCAATTGCACAAGAGAGAAGTGATGGAAGTTTTAAGAATACAAATCGACTGTTACGAACAAAAACGAAGTCATCTTTGAACCTGACGCCCACCAAATTGACCCAATGGTCTCATAAAGCATCAACTGATTTCGACGTTGTAAGCAGTGACGAAAAGCAACGCTGGCTCAATGAATACAAAGATACCGATCATCACATTCAAGACTATAAGTCACCTTTCAGTACCAGAATCAAAGGTACCTCCGAACAAGTTGAAAGACAGCTTCATCTTCAGAATGTCAATTCTAAGAACTATGTCGACTCATTCTACACTTTAAACGATTTTCTAGACATCGAACATCCGTTTTATATTAGTCGTATTTTCAGTGGTGTGGAGGAAATTAACGAAGACATCAATTTTAAAAGCCTGAATCGAAACTCTATTACAATTAATTTATTTATCAAGGTGGACAGTGTTTGGAAATTCCTTACTCAATTCAATCTGAAATTCTCGTTTTTGATCAACATCGGTGATAACAGAGAACTTATTGACCATTATTTCAAAAAATCACCAAACTTTTTGTTACTTCAACTAGTGGACGGGTGTTATTACATTCAAGCAAATAACAGTATTTCTTTGGATGTGATCAAAGTACTCCAAGAGCAGCACAATCGATCATATCGTGAATATTTACTTCATTCTTCAGAGCAAGTAACATGTTCCTTTGATCAGATAATGAAGTTGAACAATCTTACCGTTTGTATTGTTGACCTTTTGAACGTCAAAAAAACTTTAGGTGAAAGGCTCGAAACGTTGATGAAACATCAAAATGCTGATCATTCTGAAGTGATTGTGTCTTACAAACATAAGCTTGGATATTTGCGAAACATTCTGGACAAGGAAAAGAATGAAAATAAGTTGTTACAATTGAAAATTGAAGATCTGAAGTTGTTACGCGAGTCCAAGAAGAAAGCTGTGCGCACATCTTTCCAAGAGCAAAACCATAAACAACAAGACGAGCTGGCTCAATTATTGTTGAAGTTGGATTCGAGCAATATCAAGATAACCAAACAAAAGGCCAGAGTTGCCAAAATTTTATCATTCATATTTCCTATTGAACCAACCAAAGGCAACTCAGATTTTCAACTTTTGGGTTACAGATTGCCTCATAACTTTAGCGTGTTGAAAATGACGAGAGCAGACATTGAAAGCACGAACGCTGTTTTGGGTTATTTGGTTATGTTGTTGAGCAAGCTTTCGAATTACTTGAAAGTTCCACTTAGATATCCGTTGAAATTTTTTGGTTCAAATTCGTATATCGTGGACCCAATATCCAAAATTCAAACGAAAGTACGCATTTATCCTTTGTTCATAGTTCAAAATGGAGGCTGGGCTCTTAGATTTGAATTTGGACTTTCACTTCTCATGAAGAATTTACATCAATTGTTCGAAGTTGAAGATTTGATTAAAGTGGATGATTATCATTTACTGGGGAATTTCAAGATTCTTCTCACATGTCTAGCTAGTGAGGATCGCGATAATAGCAACCACGAACAATTGAACGAGTTCCTCATAAGCAAGGACAGAATTAATCACATCAAAAAACACTTGTTGAAACGGTAGATAGATGTGCCTGTGTATCATTAATGTATACTAGAAGTTGTTACACAACACTCACACGCCAGGCAAAAGTGTAGTACATAAAATAAAAGACACTCTCTGGCTACTAAATAGATTCAACCAAATCAACCATCTTCTTCAAGAAGAACTTAGGTAAAGCATGTAACGAATTGACCGCTTCATTCTGCGATTCGTATGATGCAGCGTTGAACAAATTGTTTTTCTCATTGTACTTTTTGACACCTGCGTAGAACTCAAGACATAAAGTGATCACCAAAACCAAAGCCAGCATCAAAGGACCAAACATACCATCCAAATGTCTTCCGGATCTCATCTTGATCAACTCCAAACGTTTTGTGTATATGCCATATGCCCAGGCACCTGAGAACAAAGTCAACGCAAAATAAATCCATGCAACGTCAGTAGCGAGTTGAGGGAAGTGCGAAGACTCAACCGATGAATAAACTGCAAAAGTAAGAGCAGAAAGAAGAGTGGTGACATGCAACCATCTAACAAAAGTACGCTCGTTTGCCAACCAAACTTTAGCTTCAACTTTGACAGGTCCAGATTGACGAATAAGTTGTTTTGGCTTAACAACACCAGGTGGTAGGACAATTTCTTCATCTTCGGACTCGTATCCTTCCAATTTAGAAGTCTTGGTGAACACAGGCATTAAATATTCTGCAATATTCATCTTCTTCTTCTTGGCATAAGACGGTCTCACAAACTCTTCATGAGATGGAGTCTCTTCATCTCTGTATCTAACTGGTGTAGTCACAGGTGTTGGGATCTGTGTAGAAGAACCAATAGTTTGTGCGTTTGATGAATCGTCATCAGATGATTCATTATCCAAATCTTCATCGCCCTCAATGATTTTATCCAAATGATTGGTTGAGGAAGCAGCAGTTGGTTTTGGATTTTCACTGATACGTTTCTTCAAGTTCTTCAAAGCCTCATCTTGTTCTTTCTGTTTAATCTCTCTTCTTCTTGAATCATTGTAAGCTTGTTCAGGGTTTTTCCTAATATCATTTTCGAGTGCTGGAAGCCAGAATGGTAGAATATCCAGATTATCATCTTCCAAGAACAAAGCAGAGATACCTTGAATAAACTTAGAGAAGTTTGGAACTTCCTTCACCAAATGACCATTTGTAAGTTCGGTGACCCAAGACAGCGTTCTAGAAGATGGATTGGAGTAGACAGAATTAGCGATCTTGATCTCCATAACCGAGTAAGGAAATTTGGCAGACTCACCTTTTCTCAAAAGAGAATAAGGATTTTCAATTGAAGAGTCGATGTCAGTCCGGTGCCATTCTCTTGGATTTCTGATTGGTCTATCTTCATCGAATGCATCTTCCCGGATGAACAGAATGTCGGAGTCGATGGTGATTCTGACTCTGTCATCTCCAGGAATTTGGAAAGCAGTTCTAGTGTGAACAGTTCTCAAAGCTGGTTGCAGTTCATTCTGTTGAATGAAATCCTGTAACTCTTTGAAATTCGACGATAATTTATCACAAGTTTCCTTTGGCAAATTCTTTTTCTCCATCTTTCTGACAAACTTTGCCAAAGTCAATTTAGAAGTGGTGGAACTACGACGAGGCAAGTCCAATTCATTATGATCCTCATCTTTTGGTGTATCTGGGAAAATGAAATCATTAACATATTTCTCTTTCAATGATAAACGAACGTCATTTGATTCGCCGGTATCGTAATCAAAGTTTTTCTTTTCGATGGTCAGTTCGGGTTGATTTTCCAGCTTTCCACTCCATCTAATACGAAGAGAAGGAGTCTTGTTCAGGTTTTTTAGTAACTTGTTGTTGTACAACTCGAATTGTCTGTTATCGAAATACAAGGCAGTGATAATTGGATCAGAAGTGTACTCGTCGTCATCATCATCGTTTTGATTATTGTAAATCAAGACCGGAAGATGTCTCAAAATTGTGGTCTTGATCTCCATTAAATTATCAGGATGGACCCAAAACTTCAAAACTTTGTAACCGGAATCCTTTTGAAGAGCATTATGAATTGAAGCGCTTGGAGTAGTGGAGAGTTTTCCCGAATGTGACAACTTTTGAATTGAGTTTTGCAACGATGTTGAAAGGGAAGTTGATTCCAGTTGATCTCTAACGAAAGAGTACAATGTAGAGATCCTGAAGAGATATGGAGATGTATCCTCAGTGATATTGTTCACTGGCAATGATTGCAATCTCACGTTCAAGAGAGCCTTGACAGAATAACCTTTGTGCAATCTATCATGCTTTTTGACAATCTTGATGAAACCAGTAAAGTTAAGTCTAGCGAAATGATCCAATTCATTAGTCAAGGAAAGAAGCTCTTCCAACTTGGTTTGGAAGGCATTGGCGTCAAAAGCATTCGAAGCTGGCTTCTTGCTGGAAGCAATTGTCTTCAAATACTCCTCACTTTGGTTTTCAAGGTTCGAGATCTCGTCATCCAACTCTTTGTATTTGGAAGCTTGGAAACTATAAACCTTCTCAAGTTCAGAATCCAACAAAGAAGCAAAGGCAGATTCATCTTCCTCAGACCAATCAGCACCTCTTGCACCTGGATTTTCATTGGTAATAACAACATTCTCCTTAAGAAGTCTTTTCAACTTATCATAGTCGATATAGTATTGCTTCCAAGGAGGATAAATCTCGTTCTGCAACTTAACACCAAATAACATGACAGACTGATAGGTATGAGTCTTATTTGATTGATCAGTGTGTTTAGACAAAGTGCTAGCCACCGTATGGATTAAATTGGATCACAAAAGTATCTGTTGCAAAATTAATTGAATGGATGTTTTTTCACGGTCAACTGGTAGTCACAAGTGACTGCACTCACTACTTTATTTGATAAATAGATAATTTTCTGTGCGGCTCTTCCGAGCACACGTGCCATACACCCGTCCAATTTTTTTCGACAATAGAAGAACGAAAATGACAAAATTGACTGGCATGACGGTGCAGGGATGTATGCCTTTTTTTGAACCTTTGCACTGCCACCAAAGTCCAAAAAAAAAGGTTTGAATTTTTGTAGAAGGTGTTGAAAAACTTCTTGATTAGGTCAATCAAATCAAGTGCTCGAACCAAGAAATTGTCAGACAAAAAAGTGAGCCTTTTTCATAAAAAAAATTGTTAATTTTAAAAAAAGGCGTATTGAATTGCACGAGGTTTGGTTTGACCAATTGTTCAAACACGAATTGGAATCATCCAGGTTGTGTGATTAACCATTATAACTTCGAGTATACGCGTGTCGCGTGCGTGCCACAATGTCATTCGATCCAATTCAAGATAGTATTAATACAAACATAACGGAGCAGGCACAAGGGCAATCGCAGGCGATTGAAAGTCAAACGTTACCAGCAAACCCAGCTCATCCTATAAATGCTTCATCGTCTCTTTCACCTTTGTTGAATCCACCCAATAACGTGGCAGAAAAGAAAACTAAAATATCAGATCTCTTGTCTGATGATACACCTTCCAACTCTGAAATTGTTTCGGTGGCCCCTCCAGCTCCAGAAGACACTACCGCTGATTTTACCACTTCTGATAAGAAAAACTCCAAGAGAAAGAAGAAAGTTGGTAAAGATATCTTGAAAGATTTGGACCAGAAAGAAAACAAAAGTTACCAAACCCTTCTCATCAACTCGAGATCACGTCATTTGAAAAAAAATGATGGTGAACCATACTGGAGAAAGGAAATTCAATTTCAGTTTTTGATCGGTTTATTCTTCAACAATAAAAGAGTCTTCAAAAACCCTTTTTTTGGTACCGAAGGAGGATTCGATTGGCCTGAGCATTTCAAATTTTTCAAGAATGATCAAGGTGAATTAACTGAGAATAAAGGCGAATATCTCACTTTTTTTGAGTTGTATCTTGTCACACTGTTAAAAAGTAACAAAATATCCAAAATTTTGAAAGACAGACTCATGTTAGACATCAACTATGCATTGAACTTTGTTATCATCTGTTTATTGGTTAATATCGGACGGTTGAATACTACAGTCAATTTTGATCACGAAATGAAATCTCAATTTAGAACTTATCACTCTATTCCATCGCTTCAAGTTGGTGATCATCTTGATATCATTGAGAAATATTATCAAATCCAACCAAACTCAATCAAATTATCCAAAGACGAAGAAGAAACTGCAAACATCAGAGGTGGAAGTGGTTACACAATGTCAACAGTTAAACAATTACAAGATACTCCTCGGATCAAATCTATTTTGAAATCGATAAATGATTTGAATCTAGAGATTCCAAAAAACTTCAAAGAATTCATATTTGGAATGTCTGATGATAATAAGTTTGATTTGAACATTATCAGTCTCATATTTTTACTATGTGTTCACGAGTTTGAAATTGGTAAAGTTTTCTTCCCGAATCAAGAACAACTCACAAATGACGAGATCAAAGTGTTAACCGATTCTGGTTCGCCTATATCATCTGGATCGCTTTTCAATGATATATGGCTTAGACCTGAAATCAGTCCTATCAATGAAGTCAACAGATTTTTATGGTTGATTTATTTGTTCAAAGAAACCAACTTCAAGGTTGATTTGATTTTCTCTAATCCTTTCAACAGCACCACAAGTGGGAAGGTTGATTTAGATCCAGAAACGAACATTGCTGAGAAAATCACTACTGGTGATCAATCTGTGACACAGAACTTAAGACTTCTAGTTCCTGAAATCAAATATCAAAGTGAGGAAAACAGTTCATCTGAAGAAATTAATGATGTTGACACTCCACAAGAAATTGAACTGGCAAACCAAATGAAGTTGTTAAGATCCAATTTTGTTGATGACGAACAACAGGTCAGCAGTAGTGCAGAAGGTGAGAAAAGGGCGAACACATCAGTTGATGGTACTAAGCTTCTCAAACAAAAAGACAAAAAAGTCAGAGGTAAAGACACGAAAAAAAGAGATGATATCAAGGCCGAATTATCAGAGAGTGTTTATGATGAAGAGTCGCAGGCCGGCTTATTTGACGGTTCTGAAACTCCCGATGGAAAGAAAAAGAAAATGAAAAAACCTTTGAAACCTGCCAAGACTCCAAAAACCACTAAAGCCGCCGATTTCAAGAAACGAAAGTTGAACGAGGATCAATCCAGCACACATGACGATTCTATTGATGATCAAGAACAAGAGCATGATCACTTTTCAAATGCAACCATTCTTGAAAAATCTGGTCTCGCAAAGAAAAAAAGAAGAAAGATCACTGATTTACCAGTCAAAATCAATACTACAGAGATCGAAGCATTATTGAATTCAGACATCAAAACTAGTTCGAACTCAAGAAACGCCATAAACAAAAAAATTAAAAACAGACTTTTAGCTGCATTTATGAAGGACTTGTTATTAGAAAAATTAACTGAACAACAAAAAAAGAGACTTCAAGCTGGAAATTTGAAAAGTCTTGATAGAATCTCTAGTTCTTTGTTGTTAGCTCAAGGCTCGGAGTCTATTGGCAACGAGTATGCTACAAATCGTTTAGAAGAGTTTAAGGTGAGTTATTACAAGTTCCTCACTAAAACGTGTACTTTTACTGAGGATTTGGAGTTGAAAAACGTTGATACTTCATCAAACTCAAGTTACAGTTTCTTGGATGATATGTTCGTCAATCTTTAAATATATAACTTTTGTAATTGTACAGACCGGAAATTAGAAGCATCAAAGAGTAGTGCGAGTCTCGAGTGAGTCATCAGTCCATTAATTGTGCGAGCGAGTAAGAAAGAGTCGTTCACTCGGTTCGCTCGCCATTCGCTCGTCATCATATGCGTAAAGGTAAGCCGTGGAGTTGGAGTATTAACCAACAACTTCTATACTCACTACCGAGTTACCACGGATCACGCAACTTCCAATCTTGATGTACTCCACATTCGACTGGTCATCCTTGTTTTTACCCTTAGATGCTGGTAACGATACCACTTCCACTGCTTCTGATAAGTTCAAATTGAGAAAAAAATCGTACCCTGAAAGTTTTCCTGTAATGGTACGGGATGAGTTAAGGGTAATCTTCAGGTTCTTGTCCACAAATTTCTTGAGTTCCGGAGTAGAAACCATTGTCAGTGTTGGTTAGGAAGTAAGTGTTTCAATTATCATACTATGAAGCCATTTTGTTTTTAAAAATAAAATTTGTCACGTTAAAAAAAAAAGTTAGCGCAAGTGCGACACTCAAGTTACAATGTTTATCAAAACACGAACTTGTTGTGTTACACATTGATTAAACTACTAATTCTGGATAGATTTTCTTCAATATGGTAACGGAGAATGTTGCTTCTGAGCACGTCTCTGAAACAAACGATCCTTTAATGGTTGAATCATCTGATGATGATGAAGAATACGAAACTCTTATCGAAAGATTGGAAGAACTAAAGACACGAAAAGAATCGTTGATACAGAAGATTGAACAACTCAGTTTAAAAAATGAAAGAATCGCAAAGGAGAAGACGTTCAGTTTAGATGACTACTTAAAAACATGTAAACTTCTCGAAAAACATTCGAATCTTCCCACACTAGATTTTCAGAAAAGACTGAAAGTGATCAAACAATTTTATCCGACGATGGAAATTTTGGATCACAGTTGCAATCCGAGCGAAACTCCTGCGTGTGATGACATTCGGTTTGTCATTTCGTTCAAGCATTATCTCAGTTTCAATGTGTTCATGCAAATCGACAAACAAAAAGAATCCATCATGTATTTAGAAATTGAAAGAATCAATGATTCAACAGTGAGTGAGCTTGGTGAGATCAATCAACTGTTAAAACATTGTGAGCAGCAAAAGGATATCTCGTTGTTCATGTATGCGACCAATTCATATGTGACTTTGCTCAAAAGACGAATAGACGTTTGGGCTGATCTTTACGATAAGTACAGTTCAGTACTTCAAATCAATGATTTAACTTCATCTTCAACTCAATCGAAGTTGAACAAACAAATCTTGAGTTTTGTTAGGTTTAAAAATTGTCCATATTTGAAATTTGCAACACAAGATGGAGAAGACAAGAAAACATTAACGATTGCCTGGAATTTAGTTTTCAATATTGGACAGGGCGATCTTGGTTTTGTTGGTGATTGTAACTCAAAGATTACAAGTTTACTTACGACGAAAGATCAATGCACTAATTTGGATGATACCCTGACAGGTCTAATCAAAGCTAATGGGATAGTCGAAGGCACTATTCAACTGATTGACAATGTTTTTATGGAAGCATAATGCGGTGTATATGTTAAATGTATGTATATTAGGAAACATCATCATGGCGCATTGTGATGCTTTGTTTCATCAGAATCTAAACTCCATCTCTATACCAGCTTGTTTCAAGCCACATTTCTCGTAAAATCCAACGTTTTTAACGTCACAATCCAAAATGACTTTGTAACAACCAGATTCTTGCGCTAGCTTGACAAGTCTTCTAATCAAAGATAAACCGAGTTTTTTACCCTGTTGATCGGAGCTAACAGCAATATCTTCAATATGACCGACTTTCGAACAGCCATGAATCAACTTGGTTTCCACTATGAGCGACCCAATGGCAACGACTCTGTTGGTAGTGTCTGTAATAACAAGATTTTTATAAGTTTCTGGATTCGATTTCCAATGATTGATCACTTCTGAAAATTGCTCTTTGGTGACATCACCAACTGTTGTCAAAGTTTCCAGAGTTTTCAACGCTCCATTTTCAAAATCAGAAACTTCAATGTCTCTGGCAATGTAGCCTTGCGGTAAGTCTGGCACGCTGATCATAATGGGTTGATTGGTAAAGAGGGAGTGAGTGTAACTGATTTATTAAAGCGCGTACACAATCAAAATATTTAAATAAAAAATTTCAAGCGAAAGGCGAGCACCAATATCTAGTGAGGCAAGTCGTTTATATGTGTTTTGTTTTACAGGTCACTTACGTTTGGCACGAAGAGCTTCTCTCATCGTGACATCATTCATCTGAATGGTTAAAGTACATACATGTTATTTATTTTGGCTCAACGTTATAGTGCAAGCAGATACCCATAGCCGAAAGCTCAGAATCCAAGTACTTGAGAACGAAAGGAATAGCGACAGTTGTTGTATCACTTCCACCAACAAACTTAGTTCCTTGGCCGTCTTCCCAAATATCCAGTTCATCGATATTAGACAAAGCATTGTCAACCTTCTTGGAGCATCTTCTACATCTTGTAGTGGCAGCAGATCCGATTCTTGGAACAGACATTTGAGTTGAAAGCAAAGAACCACAAGATCTGCAAATGGTGGTTTGAGTGTAATCCGAACAGTTCAACAATCTATCTTGCAACAAGAAGGAGGTACCATGTCCGATCAATGCATCTCTCTCCATTTCTCCCACTCTGATACCACCATGTCTCTTTCTACCCTTAACAGGTTGCATGGTCAAAGAATTCACAGGACCAGTAGATCTGACTTGGAACTTATCGTTGACCATGTGTCTCAATCTTTGGTAATAAACCACACCAATGTAAATATCAGCTCTCAATTCTTCACCAGTTGCACCAGAATATAATGGTTCATTACCGTGATAATTGTAACCAGCTTTCAAGAGTTGATCTCCGAAATAATCAGCAGGCGTATCAGATTCACTGAATTGCCATGGAGTTCCGTCTTGAGCGATACCGTGCAAAGCACCTGCCTTACCAGCTAACGATTCCACAAACATACCAATAGTCATTCTCGATGGGAAAGCGTGAGGATTAATGATGACATCTGGTTGAATACCAGTCTCACTGAATGGCATATCGATTTGAGGCCATTTACGCGAACAGACACCCTTTTGACCGTGTCTGGAAGAGAACTTGTCACCAATGAGCGGTTGTCTTGTGATTCTGTATTTGATCGAAAGAGTTTGGAATTCAGTGGATCCGTTATCATCGCCCAAAAGTTTGACTTCTTCGATGAATGCCGGTTCAGAACTGTGGTAGGTTTTGACCTTAGTTTTACCTAAAACATCATCGTAGTATGCACAAATTGGGTCACCTTCTTCGACATGAGTTCCAACGTATGGTAATCCATCACCGTCAAGTTTTTCTCTCCACGATTCTGGCCATTCATCTTCTCCCAAACCAAAGTGTTGGGTGATTGGATCACCTCTCTTTCTACTCATTGACAAGTCAATCTTCTCAACTTTGTAAACAACACCATAACCGAAACCTCTCTCGTCAGCAGATTTGTTGATAATCATCGCATCATCCATATCATAACCAGTGTATGAAATAACTGCAACCACAGCATTTGTACCGTTAGGGAAGTTATCCATTCCGTAATCGTCGTACAAATTGGCCTTCACAATTGGAGTTTGACCGGCTTGTAATCTGTACAACTTGTTATCACTTCTATGGCACAATGCAACACCAGGAGTACCCATGGTTTGTTTACCCATCTGACATTGATACATGTTTCTTGGAGATTGATTGAAATCTGAGAATGGAGTAAGGTTGGCCAAAATAGACAAAATGTTTGTTGGAGCAAATTCAACGTGTGAATGAGTGTTATTCTCGATCTCGGCCGGAACAACAGCAATGTTCATGAAAACTTGTTCGAATGGTCCAACATTATCTTCTTTATCTAATGGAAGATATCTAACTTGTCTCACCATTCTGGAAGCACCCGCGAATAGGTACAGACCAGGATATTGACCACCAGAGGATGGAGGAACATAACCAATTTCCATGTCCAAAGGAATGTTATGAGATCCTTCCACTTTCCAATATCTCAAAGTATCAGCGGCAATTCTACCTTGTTCATGAGAACACCAACCAACAATTCTACCATCTAATTGAACACAACAAACTTTTGGACCAGAAATACTGGTTGCAGATGCAGTTGGAGAGATTCCGAGTTTGTAAAGAAGATTTGGAATATCTGAAACATCTGATGGGCGAGTGGTGATTTGACACTTATGAGCCAAGTGGTTCAACAAACCACAAGGAGATCCGTCAGGGGTATGGACAGGACAAAGGAATCCCCAAGATTCTGGAAGCAACTTACGAACTGCAGTGGTCTTAAGTTGGGCGAAGAAAGATCCTCTGTGGACCATTCGGAAATGAGAAATAAATCTGTGGAAATTAATCTTCTCAGCAACGACAGTATAACCACTGACTTGTTGTAAATCTAAACCGGATTGAGAAACCAAGTTACCAGTTGACAAGAAATATTGAAGCTTTTGACCAATGTTTTCATTGATTCTCAAGAACACTCTTGACATATATTTTCTGTCAGAGAAATTGACTGCAATTCCACGATTGATATCAGATTGGACTTGAAGTCTAATGTTTTGTAAGTATTCATCGATTTTCTCTTTCAGAATCATACCATACAAGAAACCACCCAACAAGATCTCTTGATGCTGAGTAGAATCTGGATTATCAGGTGAGCAGTCACCTGCAACCAAAGTGTAAAGTTTTCTGATCATGAACAAAAGAAGACGGAATTTGTCCTTGTTGTTATCCAAGTGAACCAAAACAATTCTTCTGATAACTTCTTTACCAACTTCAACATCAGACATATCAGGAGTTGCACCAAACACAACTCTGAATTTATCACCCAAATATGCCAAAGTCTCTTGTTGGGAATAAAGATTGTAATTCTTGTAAGTTCTCAACAACAATTCAAGACGATCGGTCAAGAAAGAATTTTCAGTGTCAGCACCAACAATACCATCAAAGATTTCTCTGTCGTTAGTTTCAATCAAAGCTTTCAAAATCATAACAACTGGAATCAAGTACTCATTCTTTCTCCAAGAGAAACGGAACGTGACATTACCATCGTTTAAATAATGAAGAACGTTGGTTTGAGATGTTTGATCTGGTCTGACTGATCTGATCTGGACACCAAAAGAAGAATAAGAAGCACCTCTGTTTGCAAATGAAGGTCTAATAATAGCCATAGGATGGTTTCTTCTTTGGACAATCAACATACGGATCAACTTTTCAATACCGTTGACAATGAAATAACCTCCAAGTTCGTCTGATTCTTCTCTCAACTTGACCAACTGATCTGGTGATAGGTTTTCCAGATGACATCTATTGGATTGAAGCATAATAGGAATTTGACCAGCTTCTCTAACTTCACTGATCTCTTCACCACCGTTAACAGACCAACAAACTTTCAGCAACAATCTAGCTCTGTATGAGGTCATTCTCTCTCTGCATTCTGCTGGGTAAGTGTTTCTCACAACTGAAAGTTTGTCTGAAGCTGGGACAGATGGTTTGGCAATTTGAACGGAATCAACTCTGATGTTGAGTTTGTTACCTAATCTGTGACTGTCGTTGGAATCGAAAATGGTCTTTGTACCAATGTCCTTAACTGCCAAATTGAGAAGTCCACCTCCTGGACCTTCAGTCAAAGCGTTGAAGGAGCCAACATGAGGTTTCACAGCTTCATAAAGCAGTGGAAAATGAGACTTGTCCTTGGGAGGGTTCTTGAACCGCTGTTCTCTCTCCAAGGTCCTGAACTGTGCATTCACCATTTTGCTACACAGAACCTGTCAAGTTATGATATGAGTAGTTGTATAGTCCTTAGGAACTAGTTCACTTTGATTATTCTTGGAAAAGTAAAATTTTATCAAACCAAACAAAAAAAAAAAAAAAAAATTTTCTAAATTTTTCACTTGCAAAGGGGAGACCCCCGTTTAATCAGGACTGATTACCTAAGTAAGGGATAAGCAATTATTTGACGTTTTAATCACTTCCCATCAATGTTATGGATAAATTTAACACGGAATATCATTAGAGAAGAATATGTGAGCAGAACCACAATATCTTCCAGTGGTTTTTTTCAATTTCAAATTTGATTATAAGTTCCGAGATTGACTCTCTCCAAATTTATTTTATAATATTATTAAAATTGTATGAATTCAAAAATTTGAGAAAGTCATACAGACCACAATCATTCTGATCTTTATCATTGCTATCATCATCATTAGTTAACAACTGTCATACCTTGATGAGTCATTTGACAAAGTGACTGGCTCACATATATATCTATTACTGGTATATACCTCCGAGTTATATTTTGCACTGCCTTGTAAATAATTTTCAGTCACATTCTATATCATTAAATTTTGAGCCAATAGTTATACAGATTCATGAATCTTTATAATTCGATTCTGCAACTCGGTGAACTAGTCAGACATGGCAAACTCACGTTTTGAATACGTTAAAGAGTTTGAGAGAGAAAATATCCTTCTCCCTCAGACTCATTTGGTGATACGAGTTGATGGTAGAGGATTTCATAAATTTTCAGCAAAATATGATTTTGACAAGCCTAATGATATGAAAGCACTTGAAGTTATGAATTCGGCTGCTTTAGAGACAATAAAACTCATTCCTGAGGTTGTGCTTGCTTATGGAGACTCTGATGAGTTTTCCTTTCTTTTGAAGAAAAATTGTGACCTTTTTGAAAGGAGAGAATTCAAGTTGATAACAACTTTTGCTTCAACTATCAGTGCATATTACCAGTTTTATTGGAATAAGTTGATCCCTGAGAAACCTTTAGAGATAGATAGACTTCCCACTTTTGATGCCAGAGCAGTTTGCTATCCAAATGCCGATATTGTCAAAGATTATTTTAAATGGAGGCAAGTTGATTGTCATATCAATAATTTATACAATACTACATTTTGGACTTTGGTTATTAAAGGTGGACTCACAACTCAGGAGGCTGAGAACCGACTTATTGGTACGTTGAGTTCGGACAAGAATGAAATTCTGTTTAAAGAGTTTGGCATAAATTATAACAATGAACCGGAAATTTTCAAGAAAGGGACGATTTTCATCAGAGAATGTCCAGATGTCACAACCAAAGATAACGAGCTGAGCCAGAGACAACAAGATAGACTCAAGAAGAAACTTCGAAAGAGCAATATTGCAAAGTACCATTGCGATTTGATGAAAGATGAGTGGTGGGAAGAAAGACCATGGATTTTTCAATGAGTAGGATGAGCGAAAAATTAGGAGCTAAGCGAGATATTTGACTCATGAACCATCGGATAACCCGCTGACCTATGCATGTAACTACCTTGTCAGAAGCGAGTGAATACCACACAGCATTCTTCTACTGGAGTTCTGAATGACTCGCATTGCTCTTGGTATATCCCATTTATTAATAATAAAACTATCATAATTTACTTCCAGAACCGAAAACATCTGCCATGATTCTCCGTTGAACTTTCCCTGTTGCCGTTTTCGGCAATTCCTTGACGATATAATACTTCTCAGGAACTTTAAAGCTTGCCAGTTTTTTGGAAAGAAAAGCCTTAAATTCCTCTTCATTGGCTTGGGTGTTTTCCTTTAAAACAACCGCACAATGAACCACCTGACCATACTTTGGATCAGGAGCTCCAAATGTAACACACTCTTTCACTTTCCCCAATGCACTCAATGCTGAATCAATTTCAATTGGTGATATTTTCTCACCACCACGGTTAATTATTTCTTTGATCCGGCCTTTTAAGCTCAATCTTCCCTCATTATCCAATTGACCCAGATCACCTGTTTTGAAAAATCTCTTTCCTTCATACATGAAAAAAGAATCTTTATTGGCTTCTTCGTTCTGCAAATATCCCGTTGTCACATTGCTACCAGAAATACAGACTTGCCCTATTGCTCCGTTTTCAACAGGATTATTATTATCATCAGCAATCAGTAGGTCAATCGGTCCTTGGGGAATACCAACGGTACCTGCCATCCGTTTGATTTTACCATGGAATGGAAGATTGTTCGACGTGACCTGGTGTGCTGCCTCAGTCATACCATAAGCCTCAACAACAGGACATCCGAATTTACTCTCCAATTGTGTGAATGTTGTAGGCGATAGAGAAGATGAACATGATCTGATAAACCGAAGTTTTCCCTTCACGTCATCGGGAATTTGACGGTTTAACAAAATCAAATGAATGGTAGGGACGGCTGAATACCAATTAAATCCATATGTTTTGAAATGGGGATAAAATTTGGAAGCAGAGAACTTTTCAGGGATCACTGCAGATCCGTCTGAAGCCAAAGAAGAAAGCAACATTTGCAATCCATGGATATGGAATAGCGGCATTACCACGTACGTTCTGTCTCTGCTTCTCAACCTGTATGATTTTATGATATTATGGATGGATGCTGTTAAATTCCCATGAGTCAAAGGAACTCTTTTGGGTTTACCAGTGGTTCCGCTCGTGAAAAGAATCAACGCTATGTTTTCCGTTGAAGCCGAGCCAACCAAAGATCCACTGTCACTAGGAGGAATATTGGGTTTGCCAATGATTGAATTGTAAACTGAATTCAAAGTTTTAGCACTGAAGAGCTCAAATTGTAAAATTTTACGAGCAGCATCATACCAAACTTCCACAATAAATGGATTGCCAGCTTCTTTTGCTGCCAGCACCAAGGGATGCTCTGGCTTCAAATGAGTATACCTTGGAACAACAATGGCATCAGCTCCCAAATCTGTCAGGTAGTTCACCACTTCTGCTTGTGTTGACTTGGGATTCAACGGGGATATGAGGTTGCCTGTGGTGGTGATTGCAAGAAACATTGCTATAAATTCTAAACCATTTGGAAGAGATGTAGCAATTTTTAGTTGGGTTTTTGAACTTGCATTGTGAAGGGGGGAATTTATGTTACTGAATATTGATTGAAGATGGTAGACAACAGCATTTAGTTGCTTGTAACTAATCGTAAGTTTTGGATCAGGTATAATGATTGCCGTCTTATCCGAAGGTTTGATTAGGCTTTGTATAGTAGACATGATGTATGGATTCAATGTGAATTATTCAACACAGAGATTCCCAGCTATCTGTTTTTGAAGAAAACATACAATCGATAAACGCAAATTGATAATTCAGAGCAATAAAGTATGATTTATATAATGATTTTGGAAAAGAGCAATGCGGCTCCACTGCCCCAAATCTTTTTATTTTTCTCCACGCCAAGTTTTGGATTTTAGACGGTACAAACAGCAGGAATTCATTACATCACCATTTGCATCGCGTTATGTCGAGACGCGTGGAATGGTTGTAAAGTTTTCATTTCGTTTCCCGGAAATTAAGTGCCAAAAATAGCCTACGTTAACGGTTACTTACTAGCTAATTATGATGCGCGAGATCCCCTCATTGCCGGCAATCTACAAGATCTGATTACTCATTACAGTCAACGGCTATCCGGAAACTCACGCCAATCCCGTACGTCCTATAGATAGAAAATCGAATGACAGACGGAAATGACGGACATAATGATTCAATCAATGTGATAGGATGACATACGTTTCTGTCTAATTACTCATGATTTGTTAATGACTGCGTATTTTGAACATATCGACTATAAACAAGTGGAGAGGCTGTCAGCCGCGTTAAGCAAACTTCTTTTCTGAAAGCGGAACCTCCTTCCGCTCTGGAATAGTTGGATTCGTCGATGGAGCTGGCCATTCTGGATACAAGATACCTGCTTTTTTCAATAATTTGGTGACTGGTTTCGTTGGTTGTGCCCCCACAGAGATCCAGTACTTGGATCTTTGGAAATCCAACTTGACCTCTTTTGTTGGAACGAAGCCCTCTGCCTTCTGATCTGGTGTTAAAGCTGATGGGATTGGATTGTATGTTCCAATAACTTCAATTGGTTTACCATCTCTAGCAACTTTCTTGTTTGTGACAACAATGTTGTAAACAGGTTGCCGCACTCTACCCATACGGGCAAGTCTTATTCTCACTAAACCTTTCATAGTGTGCCGTTGTGTTTGTATACTCTGGATTCACTTCAAGTTAGCAGAGTTGATATTCTCTGATTTTCTTGTCCAAAATTTTTCATCCGTCGAGCTTCCGCCAATTCATAGAACGGGTTTCACGAATGATAAAACATCCGTAAACCACTAAAGATTAAAAAAAAAAAATTTAAAAAAAATTTAAAAAAAATATAAAAAATTTTTCACCTACAACTGATTGATATAATCTCTGTGATAAGTGAATCCAAGAGTCCACCCTAAGTCTTTCGAACTTCAAGTCGACTCGTATATATTCACAATGTCGACAGAATCAAATCTCCAAGTTTTGGAGTTGGATTCCAAGTTGGACAAGATCAGGACTCAGATTAATTCCAAGCTTGAGAATCAGCAACAATTAGCATTAGTGCTTCAAGCCATCGATGAAACATTAGACGGCCAACAACAAAAGAAAGGACCAGTCACATACTTTGTCTCTTTCTTGTCTCTTTTGGATCAATGTTGTGTTGGTGAAGAACTCAAAGATCTGGATCTTGCCACCAAAGCAGTTTATTTCCTTGATCTGGTTTCTCCGTTTGCACCAAAGCAACTTTTAAAAGCTAAATTTAGTGAGATTTTGGCAAGATTGGCACCAGCATTGTCTAGCAGTGATGTTGAAGCTCCATTATCGAGATCAAGCATAGGAGTTTTGGAAACTTTGTTATTGGCACAAGAAACTAGTGCTTGGATAAACTCTAACAATTACAAGATCAGTCCAAAAAGAGGTCTTACTGGTTTGTTAGAATTGTCTTTAGATCCAAGACCAAAAGTGAGAAAGAGAGCTCAAGAAGCAGTCAACAAAGTTTTGTCAAATGTTCCTGCAGGTCCGTCTTTGGAACACCCTGGTGCAACTTTATGTGGTGAATTTTCCTTGAACTCTATCATCAAATTACTAGAACAACAACAGCAACAACAAGGAAAGAAGAATGCTAATGCAAAGCAACTCAATTCTGAAATTATCCACAACTTACAGCTTATATCCGCAATCACTAACGCCAACTCATGGCCTTTGAAACAGATTTTACCGTTATGTGATGTTCTTTTAGCAGTCTCTAAAACTTCTGATCAATTTTTGGTTTCTTCTGCATTCGAAGCATTTGAAGGTCTTTTCCAATCGATGAACGATCAAATCGATGAAGACAAATTTGCTCAAGTGTTGAACGTTTTATTTGATTTGAAACCAGCCTTGAATGATCAACATTTGGCTCCATCATGGCTTGCAGTCATTGCCAAGGCAATCACTTCCTTCGCTAGAAACGTTGATCCACTCAAATGTTTTGTTAAATTTCCTGATGTTTTCAAGATTGTTGGCGAATACTTTGTCAGTGAGGTCGAAAATGTCAGAATCAGTGCATCCCAATGTCTCATTGCCATTGTTGTCGATGCAGTTGATGAAAAAATACTCTTGTTACCACCTGCCATCTCTAATGAAGTCTATGAATCTGTGGATGAAGTGATATCCAGTTTGGCTGAGATCACAAGTGAATTATTGTCAGTCAAGTTCAGATCATCTGCCAAGGAGGTTTGTGAGCTGATTGCTGCTTTGTTCACAAAGTTCCGTTCCAGATGTAACCCAGATTTCATTCCTCATTTGGAAGTCATTGGTGAATGGAGATCCAACGAAAAAGAAGGTTTCGAGCTCAACGAAGTCAGTGAAAACGTCATTGCTTTGGCAATCAGTTCCATTGGTCCAGAGGCTGTTCTACATTCGTTGCCATTGAATCTGAATAAACCCCATGAGACTGGTAGAGCTTGGTTGCTCCCAATCTTGAGAGACAATGTTAGAAATGCACAGCTTGGATTTTACATCCGTGAGATTTTACCGTTGGTTGAGTTCTTTGAAGAGAAAATTGCTTCAGGTGTTCCAGGTTCCGTCAACAGTAAGGTGTTTGCCACTATCATTGATCAAATCTGGTCTTTATTGCCTCACTTCTGTGATCTTTGCTCCGATTTGACGGAAAGTTTCACCGATGATTTCGCATCAAAATTGGCTACTCTGTTGTATGAAAAAGTTATCTTGCGTAATACTATTTGTCATGCCCTTAGACTTTTGGTTGAAAGCAACTTGACTTACTCAATGGGTGTTATTGAAGATCCAATGTTGTTGCAGCAGTTCCCAGTTGAGGTCTCTAAAAAGAACTTGGAATATCTTTCATCTACAAAGGCATCAAAACTCTTGTCTGTTTTGTTCAATGTGTTTTCACAAACTCCTATGGAGCAAAGAGGTTTTGTTCTGGAAACGATTGATGTTTATTTGAAGATTTCTGATGAGGAGAGCCTGTGTGCAACTTTCGATAAAGTTTGTTCTATTTTAAAACAAGCTCTTGACGAAGAGAAAGAAACCGATTTAATCAAAAACGACGATCCTGTTAGTAAGACCAACATTCCAAAACTGTCTATCACTATGATGGATTTGATTGTTTTGATGGCTAAATACGTCCCTGCTTCTTGTCACAATGCGCTTTTCACCATTTTCAACCAAACTGTCGTCATCCAAGATGTTCAATTACAAAAAAGATCTTATAGAATTTTGACAAAGTTGATTGAAACAGAAACTGGTTTGGCCTCTGTTCTGAACTTCATTTCCAATATTGTTGAGATTACCATGAAAACTACAGAAACTACTTTGACAGCCGCTAAAGCTACAAGACTTTCATTCATTTTGGCGTTAGTCAAAGCCTTGCCTGCTGATCAGCTGCAATTCATTCCAGCAATCATTTCTGAAGTCATCATCAGTACAAAGAGTCTCAATGAGAAGACCAGAGAAGCTGCTTATCAAATTTTAGTTGCAATGGGTTACAAATTTGTGGAAAACGATGGTGTTGTCATCAGGAACTCATTGAACGACCCTGACATGCCAGATTCTGTTGCATCGTTGCAAGAATGTTTCACTATGTGTTCTGCTGGTTTGGTTGGTGCCACTCCAAACATGGTCAGTGCAGCTATCACTTCACTTTCTTGTTTGATTTATGAATTCCACACCAAAATGAGTCCTCAATTGTTGTTGGAAATCTATTCTACAGTTGAGTTGTTCTTGACATCCAAAAACAGAGAAATCATCAAGTCTACTTTGGGATTCCTCAAAGTTTCTATTCTGTCTTTACCTGAAGATATGACTGCCCAAAACATGAAGGGACTCTTGACAAACCTTATGACATGCTCTCATGAACACAAAAATCATTTCAAGTCTAAGATCAAGCATATCATAGAACGTCTTATTAGAAAATTCGGCATTGAAGTGATTGAAGAAAGTATACCAGAAGAGGACAAGAAGTTGATTGCCAATATCAAGAAGTCGAAAGCCAGAGCTAAGAGAAAGAGAACTGAAGAAAAGGCAAATGGTGTCGTCGAATCCTCCAATGGTGCTCTTATGTCCGGTTATGACGCTGCGATTCATGACGATTCTGAATCTGAAGATGAAGATGATGACAACGTTGCTGAGAGACAGAGAGGAAGAAACCAGTCTAAACAGTACATTTCGGAATCTAGAAATGCCCCATTGGATTTGTTGGATAAACAAACTCTTGCGCACATTTCTTCTTCTAAACCGAAGAAATTTGGTAAGAAGAATGTTCAAGATTCCAAATTTGAAACCAAAAACGGTAAACTTGTGTTCAGAGAAGATGGTGATGATGATTCTGAAGTTCTGACTAAAAATTCCATTGATGCATATGTTGAAGCTGTCAAACAAGGTCCAATTAGAGGTCAAAAGAATAAACTCAGATACAAGAAGAAAGGTGGTGATGATATTGATTGGAATGATGAAGAAGGTGATGACAATACACCAAGAAAACCAAGAGGAGGACCAAGCAGAGGTGGTTTCGGTGGCCGCAAGAATGATCGCTCTTACAAAGTCAACAAATCGCAACAAAAATTCCGTCCAAAGAGAAAATTTTAGATGATGACTGTATAAACTAATTGAAATTTTTTTGTTATCATTAAACAACATATAATACATAGAATTATTAATAGTACATTAACTTAGTTTCCGAAAAGGTTCAAGTTGTGTTGATCTCCTGAATCTTCATATAATCCCAAAGATCCATCGTCATAAAGATCATGATGCTCGTAATAATCAAATTCGTTGAGGCCAGCATTATGTCTGCCATCAGCGTCTTGATTAAGATTCAAATCTAAGTTCCTGTTTTCAGGGTCTTCACTCGTTATTATGTCACCAGGCTGGGATGTCGATAAATACTCCAAATCAGAACCACTACTAGTCTCTGACATTGAATCATCATCGTTTCTAGTGTATGGTAAATAGTTGAGTAAACTTCCTGGAGTTGGTCCAGCAACCAAAAAATCTTGATTTGGCTTTTTCTTTTTGTTTCTTCTCAAATCTTGTGGAATACAGTCTTCCAAAACTGTACCTGAAAATTTGGTCTCAGGATGTTGTTTGAGTTGTTGTCTTATCAAATAACTTATCCAATCATCATCTATCTTGAGAGTATCAACAACAGGTGATTTAGGAGCGTCTTCCTTTTGTTGTTGTTGCTGTTGTTGCTGTGGTTCAGCAAGTTGTGATAATCCAAGTTGGCTTCCTTGCTTGATCATAGAAATCGATGAATTACGCGTGTGAGAATGTGGTTGTGCTTGTTGTTGCGATTGTCCAAAAGCAGCAGTCAAAGAATTCATTTTATCTTGGACATCTTTGTGATTTGATGATTCAGCTTGTTCTTTCAAGAATTGTTCATTAGGTCTTGCAACTTCACGAAGTCTAGAATTCATGTCACTTTGGAACCAATTTTCAAAATTCTCTAAACCTCTCAAAGTTAAAGGACTAATATCAAATGCATCTAGTCTCGTAGCGGGTGAGATCACTTTCAGATCAATAAATGAACTCACAAGATCTTGTAGTATCGGTTCCGTGTCATTTCGACTTTCCTTGTATTTTGTGACAGTTTGTAGTAAAAGATCTAAGTATCTGATATAGAGGTCTGTGAGCACATCTAGTACTCTGTTGTTGCATTTGTCAAACCCATGGGCCTTCAAGAGCTGGGCTATTGATAACCTGAGAAGGTGAAACTGAAAGCTACTTTGAGTCATCTTTTCAGCCACAAATTTAGAGGCTATACGGATCGAATAACGGTTAATAAAGTCAAGTCTAACTTTTTAACACATTCGAATATTTTCAACGTTGTGTTTGCGGTGAACGGAGTCGGTGGAAACTTGATCGACGCGTCCAAGACGCGTCGATCGACGTATACGTTTTTGGAAGAGGGAGGATAAACATTACCCCGCACACGACCTATCACCGGCAGACCGGTCATAGGATTTCCTTGTCTGCCTTAGTCGCTCGACTCCGATTTCACCTATCGTCTTGGTGAATAGACCGTTGCCAATGGACTCAATTGATTTATCACATGCGAGGCCGCATCATAAATTGTACTGTAAACACACCTAAACGTGCCTCGAAAAAAAAATTCAACAAGCGGAGATCAAGCCCATGTGATTGAGACCACATGTGCAAGCGAGGAGTTAAATTTTGATTGACTCAGTTGGAAGGCGGGGATGGGGTGGTCTCAATGCTATGCTGGTTGGACTGCTTCGGTCAATGATCTTAGCCTACCCATCCAATTGGTCAGATTCTCTGTTACACCTTTCTCTGACCCCTTCCTATTCACTTACATGAAGAATAAAGATTAATTGTATGAGCCCGTGAGCTCTGAACAGACAAATAAGCTTTTTCTAGTATTGTTACGCGCGTCCTATCTATTGTTCTCTTGATCTAACCATCTTGTGTTTTTTTTTTTTTTTTTTTTTTTTCAACAAAAAATTTTTTTCAACTCGGTAGCATCCAAACACCGAACTGGAATGAGGGAATGAGTAACTTTGTTAAAAAGTGTTTTAAAACAATTTACTAAATAAAGTATAGTTACGTATACTGGAGTAGGTCTGAAGATCTTACGAGTGTGTGAAAGACATAACTAAGTTTGCCTTTTCTCCTGTTAAGTACAAATACCATTGTTTGATCACTCAGCCTTTCTTAATATCATTCAGTGATGAAGATCACAGATAAGCTAAACGAGTCCCACAAGGGACCAGACAGTCCAGCAACATTTTCCTTTGAATTTTTTACTCCAAAGACCAGTCAAGGTGTTCAAAACCTTTATGACAGGATGGATAGAATGTATGAACTCAATCCTTTGTTCATTGATATCACCTGGAATGCTGGTGGACGTCTTGGAACTTTAACAACAGAGATGGTTCATACAACTTCTACAATTCTTGGATTGGAAACATGTATGCACCTTACTTGTACCAACATGAAATTAGAAATCATTGATCAAGCTTTAAAATCTGCCTATGAAAGCGGTTGTCAAAACATTTTAGCTCTTAGAGGTGATCCACCTTTAGATGGTTCAGAATCAACAGGAGACTTCAAATATGCTAAAGATTTGATCTATCACATCAGAAAACAATACGGAGATCACTTCAACATTGGTGTGGCTGCCTATCCTGAAGGCCACCCTGAAGAACCAGATCATGAAAAGACACTGCAATATCTCAAGGAAAAACAAGATGCTGGTGCTGATTTCATCGTTACTCAGATGTTTTATGATGTTCAAAACTTTATCGCCTGGTGTGCAAGATGTAGAGAGGTTGGAATCAATATCCCAATTATTCCTGGTATTATGCCAATTTCCACTTACGCTGCATTCATTAGAAGAGCAGGTTGGTCTGAAATCAAGATTCCTCAACATTTCAGTGATGTCTTGGATCCAATCAAAGATGATGACGCAAAAGTCAGAGAAGAAGGTACAAAATTGGTCATTGGAATGTGTCAACAACTTCTTGACTCCAAATATGTCAATCATTTACACTTTTATACCATGAATTTGGAAAAATCAACCTTGATGATCTTACAAGGATTGAATCTTGTCACCAAGCAACAATTGTCCGATATGAAACAACCTTGGAGAAAATCTCTTAATCCAAACAGATCCAACGAATCCGTGAGACCTATTTTCTGGAAAAACAGAAAGTTCTCTTACATTCAAAGAACTTCTGCTTGGGATGAGTTCCCTAATGGTAGATGGGGTGACTCTAGATCTCCAGCTTTTGGATCAATTGAATTGTGTGACTCTGAATTAATTAGACATTCTCCTAAAAAAGCTCTGGAACTTTGGGGAAATCCATCCAGTTTGAAACAATTGGCTGAATTGAACATCCTTTATTTGAATGGTGAAATCACATGTTTACCATGGTCAGACGGTAAAATTTCCGAAGAGATCGACTCTACCAAAGAACAGTTGCTCCAATTGGTTAGAAACGGTATTCTTACCATCAACTCTCAACCTTCAGTTAACGGCATTAAATCGAGTGATAGAGTGTATGGATGGGGACCAAAAGATGGATATGTTTATCAAAAACAATACCTTGAATTCTTGATTCCAACTTCCAAATTGAACGAGTTAATCTCAAGAATCGATTCAGTCAATGCTGATTCTGACTACAACATCCTCTCTTTCTATGCAACTGACAAGGAAGGAGAATTGATCACCAACACAAAGCCATCTGATATCAATGCCGTCACCTGGGGATGTTTCCCTGGAAAAGAAGTCGTCCAACCAACTATTGTGGAGCGTATTTCGTTCCTTGCTTGGAAAGATGAACTTTACTCTATCATTGACAAATGGTCTTCAATTGTGAAATCTCAACCAGAATCGGCATCCGAACCAACTTTTTTGGGAGAATTATACGACAATTTCTCGTTAGTCAATATTGTTGATAATGATTTTGTCAGCGAACCAAACAGTCGTATTTTCAAACTTTTTGATGGTTTGAATATTTTATAAGCGATTACGCGATTACGAGCGATCACGAGTGATCACGAGCGAACCGAGTTTTCGCAACTGATTCCTTGGACTGAGTGCGAGACTCCGCCTATCGTGATAGAGGGTAGATCCAATCGTTTAACTACTCACTTCTTGCATCGCTCGTTTTGTGTGCTACCTAAATACCCAATGCTCAACATCAACTGTCGAGTTTTTGAGGAATTACGAGAAAAACTGAAAAAAAAAAAAAAAAAAACCCAATCGACTAGCAACCATCCATCAATCCCTACCAACCACCACGTTAACGCATCACGAATTTCAACTTCTCTGGGAGAGGTTATACAATTTCCAGAGCCTGAAGTTGTTATCTATTTTTTTTATTCGCTCCAGACTTGGAATTAATCCAATGTCATTACCATTATGTGATCAAAACCTGCATGTTAGTCATTGATTTGACTGACTCCATCCCATGTCTATATGTACTTCTAGACCTTCACTTATTAGTGTCATTGCTTGCTTATTTGCTTTTACTGTTTATATTATTTCGCATCCTCAACGGTATGTTTTTATGTCATTATAAGATATATTAGTGATTTATCTCAATCTGTAACCTTCCCCAAATTGGCAGATAGTTGAAGTTTCGCGAACAGATAAACTAGCACTGCTGTAACTTTTTTTTTTTTGGTTTTTTTTTTTCAAAATTCGATAACCTATTAAACTAAGTAGGTGTACATATTGATTCGGTTTAAGAATTGTTCTTCTGAAACGGTCACTGACACCACCAAATCACTCAGAAACCATACAACTCATAGTGAGCATAATACCTTAGGGTATCCAAGGGAACAAATACAGTTGTTTGTGCTGAAAAAGGTGTCTCTGTTCCCCTTTTTCTGTGGTGTCATTTAGCCCGATCAGGACACAGCTAAAACTCACAAATTAAATTAACATATCAAGATGACTGAAAAGCAAATAGATTTAGACAAACTTCTGGACGATGTTGAGCGTGGAACCGTTGAAGAAGTTGACACTACCACTCCCAGCCAGTCGCAACCTTCCTCAGAAAATTCTGTTGAAACCCCCCCTTCTCCTGATCAAGGATTAACTAGAAAAAGATTAGCAACATTTGACTTACACGGTGTCAGAGGTGAAACAGGTTATGGAGACAGTGATTCCGATTATGATTCTGATGATGATTATGTGGATGAAGAAGAAGAGGACAAATATGCAAGTCATACAGTCCTGGGAAGTTTTCTGTGGATAATGTATGCTGCTTTACCTGTTATTTTGATAGTGTTCATACTGATCACCTATTTTTCATCAAATCCTTCTTCTTTCTACAGATGGTTCAAGAGCGAACGTCGAGGTGATTTATACTATCCTGATTTACCATCTGGTTACAAATCTGAAACTGGGCACTATGATAATTTCAATATTGAATTTTATGACTTGAAAGATTCTGGACATTCATCAAAAGATGGATGGAATAAAAAAGAAAGAGTCTTGTTTTGTGTTCCACTCAGAGATGCCGCTCCTCATCTTCCTATGTTTTTTGAACATATGAAGAATCTCACTTATCCTCACAACTTGATAGACATTGCATTCCTCATTTCTGACACAACAGATTCTACGATTAAAGATTTGAAAAAAATTATGAAAGAGATTCAATCTGATAAAGATCCATCACAACATTTTGGTAGAATCAACATTTATGAGAAAGATTTCGGTCAAATCATTGGTCAATCCTTCTCTGATCGTCACGGTTTCCAAGCTCAAGGACCTCGTCGTAAACTTATGGCAATTGCTAGAAATTGGTTGTTGGCAACTGCATTAAGACCTGATCATTCGTGGGTTTATTGGAGAGATGCTGATGTAGAAACTGTTCCTGCAACGATTATTGAAGATTTAATGCACCATGATAAAGATGTCATAGTTCCGAATATTTGGAGACCGTTACCTGACTGGCTCGGTTACGAACAGCCATATGATCTGAACTCTTGGCAAGAAAGTGAAGGAGGAATTGAATTAGCCGAAAAACTTGATGAAGATGCAGTCATTGTGGAAGGCTACCCAGAGTATGCTACTTGGAGAACCCATCTTGCGTATTTGAGAGATCCATATGGTGATGTTGAGGTTGAAATGGAGCTAGACGGAATTGGGGGTGTTTCAATCTTGAGTAAAGGCAATGTTTTCAGAAGCGGTGCTATGTTCCCTGCGTTTTCGTATTTGAAGCATGCTGAAACCGAAGGTTTTGGGAAGCTCTGTAAAACTATGAATTTTTCAGTTATCGGTTTGCCTCATTATACCGTTTGGCATATCTATGAACCATCCTCTGACGATTTGCAACATATGAAATGGATGGCAGAAGAAGAAACCAACAGATTTGAAAGAGCCAAAATCCAAAAGTTTTACAATAAAATTTGGTCGAAAGCTTTCGACGAAGTGGAAACTGATTGGAAAGATCTCAAGTTCAACGTTTTCAAAAATACTGATCTTAAAAGAGAGATTCAAATTGATTGGAGTGAAGTTGACGAATATCTACAAGATATGGATGAAGACTGGTCTGATGAAGATGAAGATGATGAAGATAACAATTTCGGAATTGAAGAGCTCAGTAAGAATCTAGAATCTGCTCTCTTGGAAAAGCTGAAGAACAAGAAACCATCCAAACGTGAAGAACTTTATCAAGAGGAACTTTTCGGTCATTTCCCACTCAATCCTTATGTCAGTGGTAAGAATGGTAAGAATTACAAGTTTGTCAAGTTCAGAAAGACCTCGGATCATGACATCATTAACTCTAATGTTAATGATGAACTCAAACACAAATTAGAAAAAGAGGCAGAAGAAGAAGAAAACAAGGAAATCGAGGCAGAGCTTGTAGAAGAGACAGGGGAAACTATTGAAGTAGTTGCTCCTTTGGAACCTGAGCCTCAAATTGAAGTTGAAGAAAGAAATAAAGAAGATATGAGAGCTGCAGATAGCGAAAATGAAGAGCTAGAAAGGGTCTACAAAGAGAAACTTGCAGAACGTGAACGGGAGATGGAAAGACTGGAGAAGGCTTACAAAGACAAGCAGACCACAGTGAAACAAGGACAAGATAGCATGAATAAACAAGAGCTAGAGAGACTACATCAAATAGCCGAGGCCAAGAAGTTGAAGAAACTTGAAAAGTTGAAGAAATTAGAAGATGAGAGAAATCGTGTTCACCAAATTGCAATTGACAAAGAGGTGGAAAGACGTAAGAAGTTGGGAATCGCACAAGAAGAGACTTAATTATATAGGTTTTGAATTCAATTTAATATCGGTATATGAAAATAATCATTAAGGGTCTTTAAAAAAATAAAAACTTGTGCATAAGGAAAGCAAAAAAAAAAACACATAAGATTCTTGATCAACACAGAACATAAAGACGCGAGCACGAGCCAAACGGTTATCATTTACTAACTCTCCTCAATCATTTCGTAATAAATCAACTTTCTCCACAACTCACCAGCTTCCACGATAATATTTTCAATGTCCCTATTGGACTTTTTGTGATGGTAGCTGGGAGCGATGGTGCAGACTGAGCACCCAGTACCTGTACACGACACGCACCCATCGCTACTCAACCCGTCCAAGATCCCATTGCGACCAGCGTTGTTCGGATCACCTCCCACTAGAGAGCGAATTTCTGTAGTTTTCAACGATGATAACTTATTCAAAAGCTGTTTGATTTCAGATTGGTCCAGCTCCATTATCGTGAACTCTTTTGACTTCAAGAAAGCAATTGAAATAAATATCAATTGAATGTGGGGGTCAATCTGCGAAAAAGGTAAATTCATTTCAGATAATGGTTGTTCGTCAACATCATCATCTTTCATCGAAAGCGAAGCAAAGGTAGGGGTCATATCCATTGAGCTGAAAGAAGACACTTTATTCATCAGCGTTTTGATACTTGACGATCGACCTTTGCATGTCTGTTCAACATAATGAGAGGAACCATTCAACGCACTCAAATCATCATCTTTTTCGTCTAATGGATTCCAGAAAAGATCAGGTCCAAGTAATCTCAATTGCTCATCGCTTAATGCACCAAGTTGTATCAAATCTTTCTCGAATTTATCACAGTTGTACCTAAATCCTAAAAGCAAATCCCAAACACGTCCTCTATCATATCTAGACCAAACTTTAGAGCCACAAAATTTGAGCCACCAAAGAATCCAGTCTCCCTTCAGGCAATCCTCATCTGAGAGATACTTGTGAAGTTCCGGAAGCAATTTTCTCAAGCAATAGAGGAAAAATGAAATCCTATCTTCTAAACAACCACCGAATTTTGGTAAATCTTCAGTATATTCTCTATCGGATGAATCACTTGATTGAGATTGATGAGACACTGTTGATTTTAATTCATTTCTCACAGTTGGATCAGGTGTATGAAGAATAACTAACGCCAAGCGTTCATAAACTTCTGCAAAAGTCATTGGTTTGAACGGAGATGAAATGGAAGTCATTTCATCAGATGATGAAGAAACAGTCATGCTTCCAAAACTAGACATTGATGTAGGGGATGATGGAATGACTGGAGTCGAATTTATCGTAGAAGATACACTATCCAATCCGTGTTCTAATTTTTCAAATGTATCATCGTTTAAATTTCTCAACTTGGTACCATTTTTGGCAACATCATCTTTTCCACATAAAACAATCTGCGAATTACTTAATGGGGGGACCCACTCCGCAAGACCTAAAGCAATCCATGTGAATCCTGAATTGTAATGAATAATGGAGCCCCATTTTTTCAAGAACTTGACAATTGCTTGTTCTATTGTTTGGAATATTTTATCTTGGATTTCAAAATAATCTTTGGATTCCGAATTGAGTGTCTTAGGCTTGTAACGTTCCGCATTTCTCAAATATTTATTCAGATCGAATCTAATTTGACCAACTGGGATTTTGTTATGTTTGTTATCAGCATCTTCCAAATCCTCAGAATCTTGACCTCCAATCTCAGATTTGTCATCATCGTCATCATCATCGTCATCATCATCATCATCATCAGGCTGAATGAATGGTTCCTGAACATAAGGATGGTATTTCAATAATATTGGCCAAATCTTGCATCTAAGAGAAGGTGGAAGACCCCTTTGCCTGGCAATCATTGAGAGACCAGTGACATTCTTAGATTGGATGAATTCTTCACATAACTCCACCAATTCAGGAACTTCAGTCACTGGTGGACGGCCTTTATATTTTGATCCGTTGAATTTCGTGCTGTATTTGGATGGAGTCGATGAATTGGTTGATGTTTGTGATCTCAAGTCACTGACAAGCTTATGCGCAGTGGTTCTTGGAATATGTGAAGATGGATCTAAAGTCGACGACGATTTTGAATTTGATGTCGATCGGTCTCTTGGTGACTCGTCTGGAGTCGAATTGTCGAAACTTTTGTGTAACGTTGATACCGACATTCTAAAATATTATATGAGTCTTTTTATTGAGTGCAACTGTTGAAGCAGAATAGATTCAAAAAACAGTTACGGAGCAAACCGGTTCAAATGGATTGTGTTTTTGAGGGGCACGTTTTTCAGTGTATATGATCAGTTCAAAGTCAAAAATTGCATTAACCTGATAATTCTCTTGATTTTTCTAATGACTGTCGTGGATTCACAATATTGCAAATGTATTGTGAGTGCTGCTGTGTTCTTTTTTTATTCGTTTTCTTTCGCTTTGCAATGGATGATAATGACCCGGTAGAACGTGTAAACGGGGTGTATGAACCAATATGTGGTTGGTGTAGTTGGTAGTTGAAGCAATAAGTTCAACAAATATTGCTTTGCTGAAACGCTGTCCACAGTTTTGTAGCAAAGTGTGAAACAAACTTGGTACAGCGATGAGTAACCTTGTTGATGCTCTGTCACGGGCAACAGAGCTCTCTGCTACCTTTGGACGATAGCTTTCGCCTTTTAGCTTACTTCAAGCGGTATTTGGGCTGGAAGTTTGCAAAGTTCAGTCAACTGTTAAATTGTTCTTTTTGTATCAATATTTTTTTTTTCGTTTTTTTTGATCCAATCTCTTTTCAGTCAAGCGACCGCTTTTCCCTTTTCTCTAGCCCCACGCGAGGTAGCAAAAAAAAATTTTTTGTCTCTGTGAATCGGAAGCTGACCCCGGGGCAAAGCAGATTAAGCCATTACTACACCGGGATCATTGGCTTAAGCCGAACTCGCTCCGCCGATGGTGATACGGTAATCTCGTACATTTTCGATTGTTTCCATTATTTAGCTCGTAAAAACCTATATACAGTGAAGCATTATGTTTATGGGCTTTGAGGGTCTGGCTTACCGGCACACGTGGTTCTTCGGGTCTGTGTGACTCCAGAGGGTCGTGTGAGATAGTCACTTACTAAAACGTGTAGTATTTTCCGCCTTCGGTCCTGACAATTTTTGATAATTCTGGTGGGGCAAAGATGTTTTGCACAGCCAGTATTTGGTCTGGCACAGCCAGGAAATTTTCCTTTTGAAATTTTTTTCCAGCCAACTGACAAAAAAAATATACGACTATCTTAAAAGTAGTAAACTTGGATAACAACAAAGTACGCATTCATCGACCTTCAAATGATTTGCTCAATTTCAGGAGAACAAACAACAGAGCCTGTTGTTTCTCCAAAGTCGAATCGTGTCTTTGAACGGAGACTTATTGTTGAATATGTCGAACAACATGGAACAGATCCCATCTCAAATGAGCCGCTTCAGGTAGATGAACTTGTCCCTGTGGACTTGACGTATGCAGAGAAACCATTAGTGGTTAAAGAATCCAACATGACATCCATCCCCTCACTTTTGTCTGTGTTCCAGCGCGAATGGGACTCATTATCGCTAGAAATTTTCGAACTCAGGAAACAGCTGAGCGATACTAAAAAGGAACTTAGTCTCGCTCTATATAGACAAGACGCCGCAATTAGGGTTGCAGCATCTGCGATTAAAGAAAGAGATGAAGCAAAACAATCACTACAAGATCTTGCCATCAAAATTGGTAATGGCGAGCCTTTGGCTGATATAACTAATGATAAAACGACCACTACTCAAAACACCAGCGTCCTCTCCAATGAATTGTCCGACAGACTTATGCAATCTTGGGACTCATTATTCAAACAACACAAATCACAAAAGTTCTCATCGCCGTTCAATGAAAACACTGAAATACAAGTTTCTCTTGATGATAATTCCAAGATCTTTGCTGATCAAAAGAGCAAAGTCAACGTCATCATGTCTCAATTCAGTGCTTCATCTACAAAAATTGTCACTTGCTACTCAGATAATACAGTTTTAATAACTAACTTGGTTGATAGCTCCATCGAGTTACAGCATTCCCTTCCCAAAAAGTTCAAGCCTACGTCGACTGTTTGGCTCAATGAGACCCAAGTTGCGATCTCATCTACTCAAGGTGAAGTTATTGTGCTCGGGCAAGAAGAAATTAAATTCAAAGTCGGCAAAGCAGCAATCAATAAGCTTCTCGTTCATCCATCATTGCCGCTTCTATTTGTTATCCTAGGTTCTAAAATTTTCATCTATGAAGAATTGAATCTCGTTTTTGAGTCACAAGATTTTGGTGAAAAAATTGAGAATGCGGCTATCCATCAAGATGGTATATTACTAGCGCTCGCTCTGGAGAACAACCAGGTGTTGATCTACAATATTCCAAAGTCCGTGATCGACTTATCCATTTCACTGGATGAGATTCCGGACGTTTCAAGTATCAAGAATATACTGTATGCTCCTAATGGTTATTCATTGATAATTTCAGTGAATACTTCCTCAGGCGACAAAATTGGTATTTTTGATTTGAGAAAAGGTGTTTTTCAAGCAATTCTCGATGTTTCTACCGATGGTTCTTCCGTGTTGCAAATCGACAAATCATCTTCCCTTCTTTTTCATTCAACCTCTGCGTTCAGATACTTCAAGAAAGGTAAAAAATGGGGTGATGAGATTACTGGATTATTCTCTTGTGTTCCTGCAAACGCAGGTGAACCCGTCGCATTGAACATTATTGGAGATTCAGCTGGTTATCATATCGACTTGGTTACTAAACAAGGTGAATTATGTCGAATGAAAGTTTCCAGTGATTAATTTGTTACTAAATTGTATACTATATAAATATTCCACCAGTTAAGATAGTTGTTAGATTTGAATGATTCGATGATTCGCCGTTTTCTTTCACAAACCCGCCGCGCCGTTCCGAGAATAAAAAAAAAATTATCAAATTCGAAACCTTTTTTTGGTGTCTGGGCCGAACCGGGTGGAAACACGAAAATATCCAATTAGACTCTCTAAAAACCTCCCACAGTCTGACAGTGAACGAACTTTTGACCAATACTACCAATCTGCTGTTTAACTGATATCAACCGGCCCTCGGAATAGACACATTTGGTCATATAATGGCTAAATTCCGTATAAACTTTTTGAAGAAGGCTCCAGCGAGCGAGGCGCTCATAAAGGAGTCTACTAAGAATACAATGTGGGGCCCCACAAGCTCGGAATTGAATCAACTCTCAAGATTGTCATTTGATACCAACGAATTATCAGTCATTACCAAAGAATTGTACGTCACATTAAAATCTAAAAATGCGATCCAAATTCTTAAAGCCCTCACTATAGTTTATTATCTTTTACAAACGGGGTCTAGACAATTTATTACGTGGCTGAATGTCAACAAGTATTCTGTAAAGACTTTACGTGAATATCAGACGTCAGATACCAAAAAAGGCTCAAATCAAGCTCAATTGAGTTCCAACATTCGAAATAAAGCATCCGAAATTATGAAATTAGTGGAAGATCAAAACCAATTGTTAATTAAGAGACAGGAGTTCAAAAATTTAAGAGAAGATATGAAATTGCCTACCCCTAGATCATCATTTGAAATACCCAATCGAGGCTCACTTTCATTCGATAGAGGTACCAGATCTCTGGAAATAAATCGTGCTGAGCTGTTTAGGGATATGGATCTTTATTCTTCTTCTTCTGATGAAGGCGAAGAAAAAGAACGTAAAAGGAGCAAACTCAGCAATATCGTGGAGATAGAAGAGGACCCAACAAGTCTCTTATCAGATGAACTTCCGACTCTCTACAAACGGTTACAACTAAACAGATCTAGTACCATGCCTTCAAAGAAACGATTACTTAACGATAATAACCCATTTCTCAAAAATGACGTCACCTCTAATTGATAGAGCTCATTATATTTTATTTAATTTTGGTGTATTTCAACACCCTTTTTAGTTCGTGATACGCTAATTTAGTTTTTAACTACCCAGTAGGAAAATCTATGCGTAATTAATCTTTATATATTTGTGGTTGAATACTATCAACATTTAGTGAGCTCGCGTCGCTAGTCTCCAAATCGACGCAGCTAGTCTCCACAAATAACGTTATCCGAGTATAATAGATTGTGGCTGATGACTAAAGCCGCGTTGCCAATGGCGCAGCCTCAAAGGCTCAGTGGTGCAACAAGTAAACTAACTAACTTTCAATTTGAGAAGCAACGCCTTGCAACGCTTTTTGCGTGATTAAACTATTGTTTTACATTCTTGTAAAACCTTTTGAATAGTGAAACTAACATATAATTCCCTCGGAAATCCACCCTGCGTATGATGTTTAGCCCAGGTTGCAACCGATATTTTCGAATGTTATCGAAAAGAGGCAAAGTGGCGGTGCGAAGTCACTGTTTATTTTTTAATAAATCGCGGGCGGAACGCCTTTATCAGTTGTGGCTGGTGCATGTGTTTTCTATTTAGCTGCCAAAACGTTTCTTTTTTATCCCCCTCCCCCCCTTATTTGCCACCGAAATTACCTGGTTCCCACTTAGACCCTACAATTTATAAATATCTCACACTTCCCATTCTTTCCGATTTTGAACACAACACTTCTTTTCTACACTCAATATCAAATAAAGAAGCGCTAGAAATAAGCAATCGCAATGCAAATCTTCGTCAAGACATTAACTGGAAAGACTATCACATTAGAAGTAAGTGGATTTAGCACGTTTTATCGTCTAGTGACTCAAATACTAACATCAAAATTATTTAGGTTGAATCTTCTGACACAATTGACAACGTCAAGTCCAAGATTCAAGACAAAGAAGGTATTCCTCCTGACCAACAGAGACTTATCTTTGCAGGTAAGCAACTTGAGGATGGTAGAACTCTTTCAGATTACAACATTCAAAAGGAATCTACTTTGCACTTGGTTCTTAGATTGAGAGGTGGTATGCAGATCTTTGTCAAGACATTGACTGGTAAGACCATCACATTGGAGGTTGAGTCTTCCGATACCATCGATAACGTTAAGTCCAAGATTCAAGATAAGGAGGGTATTCCACCTGACCAACAGAGACTTATCTTTGCAGGTAAGCAACTTGAGGATGGTAGAACTCTTTCAGACTACAACATTCAGAAGGAATCTACGTTGCACTTGGTTCTTAGATTGAGAGGTGGTATGCAGATCTTTGTCAAGACATTGACTGGTAAGACCATCACATTGGAGGTTGAGTCTTCCGATACCATCGATAACGTTAAGTCCAAGATCCAAGACAAAGAAGGTATTCCACCTGACCAACAAAGACTTATCTTTGCAGGTAAGCAACTTGAAGATGGTAGAACTCTTTCAGACTATAACATTCAAAAGGAATCTACTTTGCACTTGGTTCTTAGATTGAGAGGTGGTATGCAAATTTTCGTGAAAACTTTGACAGGTAAGACCATTACATTAGAAGTTGAGTCTTCTGACACCATCGATAACGTTAAGTCCAAGATTCAAGATAAGGAGGGTATTCCACCTGACCAACAAAGACTTATCTTTGCAGGTAAGCAACTTGAGGATGGTAGAACTCTTTCAGACTACAACATTCAAAAGGAATCTACGTTGCACTTGGTGCTTAGATTGAGAGGTGGTATGCAGATCTTTGTCAAGACATTGACTGGTAAGACCATCACATTGGAGGTTGAGTCTTCTGACACCATCGATAACGTTAAGTCCAAGATTCAAGATAAGGAGGGTATTCCACCTGACCAACAGAGACTTATCTTTGCAGGTAAGCAACTTGAAGATGGTAGAACTCTTTCAGACTACAACATTCAAAAGGAATCTACTTTGCACTTGGTTTTGAGATTGAGAGGTGGTTCCCTCGAATAGAGAATCATTCGGTTTTTAACTTACTAATTCGAGCGAACGATTATCAATGATGCCAACTATGTATTAATGTGATTTCATTGTATACACAAATTTCTTAACATTTCGAAGCGGCCTCAAGTGCTTTTCGAGCTTCTGTAGTTACAACTGTATTGACCTGTGCGTCCACAATGTGTTGTATGGATTCAACACATGTGATTCTATCTTCACCATTACAGATTGGACTCTTGATGACTTGCAGAGTCAAGCGAATAAATGCCACCAATACATTTTGTAGGCTGTCTTTGGAAGCACAGTTGCTTGCTATAATCTTCCAATTTGCAAGTAGCTGGCCGACTATGTTTGCATTGGAAAGCACATCGGTAGGGCTCTCAGATATAATTTCAATTACTTTACCCAGCAAAGTAATAGATGACAACTGAGTTTTGTATGTCGCATGGAATCGGTCATCGCTGTAATACCGCTGCAGTATTTCTGAGATAAAACTTATCAATTTTATCGAAGGTTCTTGGACATTCAACGCTTCAACAAGATTTTCTGCAAGTGAGTTTCTAGACTCTTCAATTCTGGCACTTTTTGTCATTTTGTTTTTGTTATTGCTCATTAGGGAATCTGAGTCCGTGTCCATTTCTGACTCTTCCTTTGCTTCAGGAGTAAGGTGGACTTTAATGCCTTCAATGTACTCATCATACATCCAATCATCAGGGAAAGAACCAAGGAATTTTCCTAATGACCGGATACTATGAACGGAGTAACTCTTGTTTTTCCGTTTGGCTTCAACCAGAATAGTTCTTTTGATCTGATCCAGCAACTTTTCATGTTCAGGGAGCATCAAAAAATTTGGAATGTTGACGGACAGAATGACCAATGAATTTAAGAGGTCTTCTTTTCCTTTATAAGAACGACCTTTCAATGATTCCAACAAAACTTCGAACAAATCCAAAAGATTCATACTTAAGAGGCTAAATTGTCCTCCAAGTTTATCAACAATTTCAATAATTGTCAATGCGATTGTTTGCCTCAACTGGAACTCTGTGGTGTTGATATTTGCTTTCACAAGATCGATAATTTCCTTCAAGTACAGTTTGATTGGTGTCGCTCCTCCCGAAGAAGACTCTGTCCAAGCCTTCGTGAAAACCTTACTAACGTCACTGTCCAGGTCATGCTTCCCGATGAAAATCAAAGGTAGAAACAAGACCGCAATAGATTGAAATTTGTCTGATGAGCATCTTGAAATGGCCTCCGAAGTGATCGCTGAGGTTCGCTTCAGCTGAACATTGTCTCCAGAGTCAAAGTAGTAAGAAACCAATTTTTTTGATAAAGCTTGTAATTTTTTTAAGGAGGCGATTCTGACACAGTAACCAGTGGCCATAGCATAAGATTTGGTGACAGTTTCATTTCTATCCTTCAGTTGAGACGAAGCAATTTTGAGCAAATCATCCCCATAATTTTGCACAAGAAAATAGTGTCTTGTCACCAGTGTCACTAGAATTCGGGAGCCTGTAGCCTTTGATGGAAGACCAACGGAATGTTTCACAGCATTAGATAAAGACTGAATAAAGTCTGGCATAATGGTCTCATCTAACAAGTCCATGAGCCTTTCAATTGCTTCCATGACAGGAGAATTACCAACGATATTCAACCTTTGGGAGTCAATATCTTCCGATTTCATGTTGTATTTCTCTGCGTTCAAAGTCAAATAATTAATAACCTGAGGTTCAATCGATGACATTAGAACAGTTAGCTGTTCGACCAGTTCACACACGAAAGGTTTTAACGCCAGGGAAGAGGTTTTTGCCAGCTTTAAAATTGTGTCAAATGCAAAGTTCTTCACATCTTCAGACTCGCCAAGTAAACCATTAGATCCTAACAGGAAAGGGATCAGCTGTCTCAACACGATTTCATTCTTTTCAGAGTTTTCGATCGTAGCATTGGTAACCTTACTCACCATTGTGGTAGCCAAATACTTTGTCAACGAGATTCCCTCTTTTCTCACACTTTCTTTTATGTCGTCCATGACTCTGAAAGACATCCTCCAGATATCCTCTAAATGATTATCGTATGTTTCCAATGGAACATGTCTAAGCAAGTCTTGAGTGGCAGCTGCACTGGCTTGTCTCACTCTCCACTCTCTGTTTCCCATGTTCAGAAGCAACTCCTTCAATATGATATCAAAGTGCTTGACTACAGTTTCTGATGAATTCTGTATCAGTGTGTTCCAAATATCATTCATTGTTCTCGAAACTGCAGGACTTGGATCAAACCTGTATCTGAAAAGTTTCGGAATAAGTCGTTTCGACACTTTGGAGTCCTCAGTCATCAAGCGGTCTAGCTTTGACTTATCCAAGATTGCACCTAGACCAAACGCAATTCCTTTCCTAGAAGACCAGAGAGCCGAACTTTTTGCTAGAGACATAAACTTGTAAACAAGACTTGGGTCACCAACTTCAGATGCAAGACTCAGAACGTCCTTATAAGTAGAGACAGAACCGTCTCCTGTACTGAGAGTACCTTGATCGAACAACTCTGTTTCATCATCCAAGCTACCCGCACTCAATTTGATAGCTTTATTGGAGTCAGTAAACGATACCAACAAACTATGAACTAACGTGTCTTGTAATTCAGCGTCTCCCAATCCATAGACAATACTCAGACCTCTGGAAGCAGATTCCTGAATAATTTCATCCCTGTCTGACAAAAATCTAAAAAAACACTGTTGGATTTCGCCCAAATTGTCTTTCATTGAAGAGATGTGTCCACAGTATTGAACCAAAGAAAGGAGCCAAACACATCCTGCACGTCTCAACGATGGTTTGGTGTTTTTACAAGCATTCAATACCATGTTTAAAACTATTGGCAATCTTCCCACATTTTGAGGAATCTGGGGTTTATGCTTGACTTTTTTGTTTTCTAATATGTTCTTCAGCAATTTAGAATCAAGTCCCGCGCCAAGGATCGTGAATGCCTCTCCACTGGTGAAGACACCATCAACCTGCCTCGTATTGTGAGTCAAAAACAAAGAATCCTCAAACGTTTTGAATTGTTCTTCCGTGACTTCAGGGAAAGACAAAGATATTAAACTCAATGGAATGAACGATTTTTCATTAAGTTTCTTGACTGATGATACTAATTTTTCAGTAATTTTTACTCTCACAGACTCGACTTGAGGTGAAAGATTCAGTTGAGGACCCAACACTCCGTACATGCACAATTGAGAAACAGATTCTAGGGCAGCTTTGGACTGAAGCGAAGAAGGCGAATCCAAATTTTGTTCCAGAAGATTTAGAAACTCATCAAACACTTCCAAGCAAATGATCTCCTGACGACCGAAAAGAACCAATCGTGAAAAAACAAGACTAAGGGCCAAAATCTCTTTGCGACTAAAAAGCCAATCAACCGTAACTTTCACTTGTTCATTGGTGGTACTTGGATGAGAACAAAGGAGACCAAGAATCTTAGAGATATACATGTTTGAATTCTCAGACGTCGATTTCAGGATCAATGATCTAACCTCTTCAAGCCTTTCAGTAATTTTAGCTGTAGTAGACAACTGACACATTGGCAATAATTTGGTAAGAATTTTTCCAATATCATCACTAAGGGTTGCACAGAAAGAATCCAGCTGTATAAGCAAAAAGTTCTCCAAACACATATCAGAAATTCTTTCTAGCTCAGAAACAACTAGGTCGTTAACTTGTTCGTCAAACTCTAACGCTTTTTCTAACCTAGTGCCCCACTCTTGGTCGACCGCAATAACCGTTGAATGTCCCTCTACGGCTTGCATCACCAAACATTCCCAGGTGAAATTAATTGCCTTTGTGTGATTTTCAGTTGGAACTTGATTCAAGAGATTAACCATTGAATCAAAAGTTGGAAAGTGCTTACCAGATTTATTTTCTGAAGAGGGCCAGTCAAGCATAACTTTTGTTTCATAAGCAGTATTTTCTGGCTGAAGCAAGGAAAACCAGTAAGGGTGTAGACCCTTAGTTGCTTCTTCAATAGTTTCTGGTTTGTCGCGATTGGTTTGCACCACTATGTTCAAAACTCTTGATTCTGAGTCACTAAATGGGAAGGTACAGTTGATGAACTTTGTAGCCATATAGCGACAACTAAAGATTGGGTCATTGTCCGTTACATTGTCAAGGTGCCTATCTGTCAGAATATAGTCTTTCAATATCGATTTGAGTCGAATTTTGTCATCATCATTTTGGAACGAGTGCAAATGAGGAATGAGTGATGAGAGTGCTTCCTGCACTGTTGCGCGAAGGTCAATTGGTTCTAATTCAAGCATTTTGAAAAGAAACTCGGCGTAAGGCAACACAGATATGTTGCCTGATTTACGCAATAACAACCCCAAGGCTTCATATTGGTACTGCCGTTGTAGTACGCTAATGTTAGTGACTGGACCGGATCCTGGAAGATCTTTGGATAGACTTTCCACTAAAGAGTTAGCCAATCCGCCTGAAAGACTATCTGATTCGAGATTCTCCGATGAAAATATTGTAGTAATCCACTTTATGTATCTGATTGTTGCTTGCTTTAGCTTGGCAAAATCTGAATTCAATCCAACTCGACAAACCTCGCCACTGGAAGACGAGAGTGCAGCAATTTTACTTTGACTGAAATAGTTCATTATTTTCTCTTGTAGCTGGGGATAGGCAGGCGATCTTCCCGCACTGGGATCGCCGAGGAACAAGTTCAAAAGTGTCACAAAAATATGCTGGTTCTCGTAATCGATTCCTCTGCTTTTCAGAATAGTTTGAGCTTTGTCTGATGCGGATGAAAGTGGATCTGCCGAGGCAACAAAAGGGATTAGGCGACTGTTTGGTGAAAAGCCAACTTCCACAAAATCTAATATCGAATTTTTGTAGCTCGTGAGAGTTCCAATATCAAAAGTAACTCCCGCATTATACGTGAAAAACTCACAGTCGTCACTAGATAACGCAGGGAAACTGATTCCTCTTGGTATTCTATTATCTCCATCGGGGAGAACAGGCTTCATTAACATAAATTTGTAGAACTTGTCAATCAAATACTCTTCATCTTTTGAATTCTGGCCGAAATTCAGGTAAGCCTGGAATTTTTGTTCATCAGAGGTGTCAAAATTACAACTTGATAGTAGCTTACAGAGAATGTTGAAAATTCTAGAGGCAATCAATGGTTTCATGGTGGATATTCCCTTGATCAGGTTTGGTATCAACTCCCGTTTTTCATCCTTTGACAAGTTCGTAATTCCCTTAGAAATGAATAAAAGGGTGTACGATTGAACAATTGTTGAGTCAGAACCAGCTGGGATGTTCGGGTTTTTCACCTGATTCAGTAATGCAACAACTGGAAGTTTAACATTTTGAGAAGAATTAATCCTCGTCAGTAGATACCTAATGGTTTTCGTTATTTGTGATCGAACTTGGGCATGTGGAGAAGCAAATTTAAGTAATAGCGGAGCTAAATACGATTTCAAAGATGTCTCCAGCTTTTCATCTGTATTCGCAAGAGCTAAACGCAATTCCACTCTTTCAATGAGGGCAAGTTCTGCTTCAGCCATGATTGATGCACTGGATCAAGAAGACCACCACATACAATCGTAAGAGTACATGAACCGAAGGCAAAAAAATAAACACTCGCGAGGGCTGGAGGCAAAATAAAAAATAATGCCATGAAATCATGAACTAGGTTGTTCGTTAAAAAGTTATAGAGCGAACATGACTCCTCATACAAAGATTTCTCTGACAATTGCACAGATTATCGCGTAGAAGAAGAACAGCTTGGTTATGAAAACTGATATTCCAAGTGCAGTTGATCTTGATTCTCAAGAACTACACTGTGGTCCAATAAACCTTCCAGTATGAAGACTTACGAAAAATATCCTGGTATTTACAAACCTGCATTTCCGTCTTCCACACTTAAATCACTTCTCCTTTATTACTTACAGGATTTTTGCGCTAGTACGCCAAGCCGGAGGTTTGTTCTTATATGCCGGGGGATGGCATATTAATGTAGCCTATAATGTGGTTTCTGGATCAACGAAGAGGATCTATTATCGACTAGAATCGGTAAACAACTGACCTTAATAATAAACGTCAAAAGCCCATACTATGCTTTTGAAGTTGCAGTTAGCCACCAGCTCAAATGCATGTATGTAATTTACATTTAGGTAGGTTTTTGCAGCCTCGATGCGTGTTTTCGAAATCGGTATCCTAGTTGCGTACATGAATTCAATAACATATGCAGAGACTAAACAAACCCCCCTGGCATTTCCAATGGCAGTAGATGAATAATTCTGGGGCAGCGGGGTTGCAATGCAGTGAGTCAACCTTACTGAGTATCTACAAGCTTACACACTGCAATCCTCAAAAAAGCTTTCGATGTTTTTGAAAAGCAAGGAGCTGATAAATATAAGTGATAGCATTTGATTTCACTCATTGTGAATTTACAATAAGTGATATTGCGTCAGTAAGGGGTGGTTATCATTGCATTATCCCACAATTAGAAATAGTAGATTAAACTGCAGAATCTTGATCCCTGTTTTCAAACAAAGCAATTAACTATGTAGTTCAGCCACTTTAAAGACAAGACAAATAAATGTAAAAAAAAAAGTTCACTGCAACCCCACGTATGCGCGTAGTCAGATCAAGAACATTTCCTAATTGGGAACTAAAGTTTTCCAACCCACTTTGCGTAAAGCGAAGAGCTACTAAATACAGAGCATAGATGATTCGAGACTTCATCTTACGGGCCCTGCTTGCTACATACAACAATATCAATAAAATTTAAACCAAGTTTACTGGTTTGATCGCCGGAAATGTATGAAATACTCTCAATGCATGAAACGTAGATTTCGATCAAGGATTGATGCCCAGAAAGCGGGCTCTACGATTGAATAAACGTATCATTGACCATGTCAGATTTGACCACTAAAGTTTATGTGCGGCGTTCATCAAACCATCGTGCTTAAATCATGCATCAAAAGAAAGGAAAAATAAACACAAGAAAGCGCTCTCTATTTTTCTTTCCTCGGTTACCATATGCGCACACATTAGGATACACTCAAAGGGGATAATTTTTTTTATGTAAGGAGATACGGAATGTAACCCAATGTCTATGTAGAGAATTGGTATCACTGCGTCTCAGATCGGAATCATACTTGAATTACAGCAATAACACAAACCCTAAGAAATTCCGTGATAAAACTCATTCCACTCGATGATTGGGTCCTGTCGAACGCTGCAACAATGTATTTGCAGATCAAGTGGATCACATGTAGCTAGATAATCACGATCCGAAACACCGAAACGACTACAAAATTTTCGTACTGATGTCGATCGGAATCCGTTTTGATCTATCATTTTTCTCTATAAAGAGCAGAATGTGTTTGATTGAATTTTATACTTGCTTTTCTCCAAACAAAAAAGGTGTGCCGTGCAGACCCGGGACGAATATTTGCAATATCCTTTTTTCTTTTGCCACACAAGCCATCATTTTATCTTCCTTTGTTCTCCGCTGTATAGAATGTGTCATGCTTGATTTAACAAGCACGTTACTAGCACATAAATTTTCTTTACAACATGAGCCCCGCTAATATGTAACTCGGCTATTGTCATAATTAGAGCGATCTGGTTTTGGATCCAATTTTGAATAGACACACAACGGAGCCAAAAACAAGTTTCCTTCCTGCTTGTGCATAATTGAATCGTTTCCACCCCTCTAACGTAACATTTTGTGTACTAATTAGCAGCTGTTACATAGCTCGATCCAAGCTGTGTTGCTCTTGGTCAACTTGCTCCGTCAAAATTAGTGGAACCAGTGCAAGAGTATTTATGTTGATGTAGTTTACGGCAATATATTGCAGCATAAGGTCAAATATTACCTTTTGTAGATCATGACACACATAATGGGCATTCGTTCGAACACACCGTAAACAAATAGTACAAAACATTCAAAATGTAATACATAAAACATCGTAGAGCTTAAGAGGGGGCTGTACATATATAAATTGAGATCAAGCCCCAATCGTGAAAGAGTGCTTGTAAAATACAACTTTTTGGAAGCTAGTAGTATCCTTAGTTCTTGCTATTATTACTTGTCTTCGTCCGCCAATTGAGTACAAGATTCAATAAATTGCTCAAGCAATAAATCTCTTTGGCACTTGGCTAACTAGGAGCTTGCAACAAAATATTTTATCGGTCAACTAGTCAAATCAGAAGAAGGAATCATTTGCCCTTTTTTTCTTGACAGGAAATTTTACAGATAGCGCATCGCACAGAATTACATATTTGGTTGCCCAACTAACTTTTGAAAGCGAATTTATTGACAGGAAAATCCCGCCAAAACCAGCTCCACAATTGTACAACAACACAAAACGAAACCTTCTCCCTCAAGCGTGCAAAAATCCACAACCACAAAACGCGCTTTTATCTAACCCCCACCAAGGTTCCTTTGTTTGAGAAATTAGACGCTCGTCGATTTTTTTTTTTAAAAAAAAAAAGTCGCTTTGTTTGATCTCCCTCAAACCATACTTAAATTTGGCTCCCTCTTTTGTTCCAATATTTGTTTCTCAAAGCTGTTGAAACATTTTTGCACAGCTTCATCAATTGGGATCAATTCATATCAATAGCCAGAAATTAACACAGTCAATTGGTACTAGTCAGAGACCAACTGTAAGCTAATCATATCATTTGAAATATCTAAGCCTTTCTCACTACCCCCAATCAGGTTCGTTGAAAGCGCTGAAATCTTCCATATTACCAACCAAACAAAGAGCCGTACTATTAAAGTCAAGTTACACGGCAAATCATAGTTGAATCCTTCTTTACAGCTTTATTTAAAGAAGAGTTACATCTTTTTCCTCAAAGTATCAGCTGATTATAATTCTGAATGAGCATCAAAGAAACCATTATGGAAGGAATTGAAGATAACAGCATTAGATTGTACAAAAACTCAGAAATTGAAAAGCACACTGCTTTGTCATCAATGGGTGACAATTCCCTTCTCAACAATCACGATTTACGTTTCATAAGTGAGAGTGGAAGTGAGCAATCCTCTGATTACTCAGATGTCCCTTCCTCGAGTGGAGAAGGCGAAGGTGAAGCAGATGAAGTCGATGGTTCTCCAACTGAGGAGGACATATTGAAACAAAGTACAGCCACAGTTGAAGAAGAGGAAGAAGAAGAAGAAGATGAAGACGATGAAGAAGCTGGAAGTCAAAGTGACAAACAAGCAAACATGAGCGCAAATCTCTCATGCGATGAGGATAGTTTCAGCAAAGAAACAGACAGTCCTGCAACTGAAAGGGGTCGTCCTTCCGCCTGCGTTTTTGTGGCAAGTCTCTCATCCAATCTCTCAGATGATATTCTCTGTCAATCCGTCAACAGTCACTTCAAACAGTGGGGTACTATTTCACTTGTGAAGGTTCTGAGAGATCCGGCAAATAGACCGTATGCTTTTGTTCAATACAAGAAGGAAGAAGATGCGAAGAGGGCAATTGCCGAGGGACAGCACTCTCTTTTGAATGGAAGAACCATCAGATGCGAAAAGGCTAGGGTGAACAGAACTCTCTACATTGAAACAACAAATAAAGCGCTTGTTGAGTCTTCCATCAGGTCTTTCCTAGAGAAGTTTGGTGAGATTGAGAAATTAGTCTCCGTGGATGAAAAAAGTAATCTTGTTGATTTGCATTCAGGTGCACACTCTTACTGGTTTTGTAAGTTTGTGTTCCGTCAGGATGCCATCAGTGCTTATGCTAATCTTAAGGTGAAACCATTTTGGAATGTGGAATGGGCTCAAAATCTTGAAGATGACAATAACGATACTCCAGAAGTGACCATCGACAAGTACTCAATTTTTGTTGGTCAATTGGATCCAAGAATCAACAGAGAGGAACTTATTGAAAGATTTGAACAACACGGTAAGATTAAGGAAGCGATTTTAGTCAATAGACCTCTAAACAATTTTGCATTTGTGAAGTTTGAAACCAGAAAAGCAGCTGCTTCAGCTGTTGAAAGAGAAAATCATTCCATGTTCAAGTTCAAGACCATTCATGTTCAGTACCGTGAGATGTACAATAACTACAAGAACAAGTATTCGACTGAGAATGGCCCAAAACTGAACTTAGCCCCTCCACCAGTGAGCTTCAGAAGAAGACACTCTTACGCTTCAAACAACAACAAGCTGAAGAAAACTCCCAACTTCTACCGCACTAGGTTTGGAAGTTTCAATGGCTTTCCAGAGCAACAAGAAATACAGCAAAATCCATTTTCGAATTTTAAGCGTAATGCTTCCAATCCTCCACCTTTAAGAAGATTCTCATTTGGCAACACCTCACCAAACAACCCTTCAAGTAAGAACATGAAGAGCAATTTTGATTTTGGTAACAACAATTTCACAGGTAAACCTCAGACCGAATCTCTTAAGGGCCCTCACTTCCGTAGAGTTAGCTCTAGAGATTTAAGAGCCGATGAAGGAGATATGATTGGTACAAGTGATGATGAAGGAACATCTAACACAGCCAAGTATGATGAAAATGATGAAGGTAATGTTGCTCGGAGCACACATACTGCCTATTCTTCTACCACTGCAGGTGCTCCGAAAACTAATTACTCGTATACATCAGTTGATGTTGAGGAATACTCTCCAAAATTCCCACCAAATCACCTACTTGCTGACTCAAAATTAGTCCCACCTATGGGTGGCAACAGTGGTCCTAACTATTACCAATCACCAGCTCCATACTATTACATTCTTCCAACAAAGGATATTGGAAATTATATGGGAAACCCTATGCCATCAGGAGTTAACAATCCAGCAATCGTCGGTGTCCCTGGTGCAAGTTCTGGGGTCCAAAGTGTTGGAACACCACCAGCAACAGGATATTATTACACATATGCACCATATGATATGAACACCAATCCATCATTGTATCCGTGCTATATGTATTACAATCCTAACCCGGTTCCTGGTGCTTCTTCAGATCAGAACCAAGGTTACTTGCCGGAAGCGTACGAACAACAACTTCAGGGTTGAGTAAGGCTTCGTTTTTGAATTCTTTGTTTTTTGTTTGAGTTATTCGATCACACTCACCGTTAGGTTTCCAAATCATCGACTGCTTTTGAAATGTGCCTTGTATTGAACCTTGGTGATTGGGTTTCCATCCCATCATGTTCTTGGCATAGCCATTGATAAAATGCAGTGGTTTTGTTTTGTATCTGATTTTGAATTTTCCTTCCTTCTTTCCTCCTGTGGTTCGTTTTGTTTTATTTTTGAGAGCATTTTTGTCAACTAACTATCAAGGTGTGATCATAGACTGGTTCATGCAAACACCTTCTCACAGCTACCGATTGAGCTTTTCATCACTACTCCGGTAAGAAGTGTTCATATTGCGTCCTTTTGTTATCGTCTTCGTTTATATATCGTAAAAAGCCAAATATGATTTGACTCAGATTATCAAAGGTGAAAATCAGAGTGTAGGAAGCAAAAATAATTTTTGGGTGATAGTTTTTTTTTTTGATAGTTTTTTTTTTTCATCTGAATGCAACGATACCAGATGATTGTGTTCAATTAGGATCGTGAACTGCAGCTTTTTGAATATGCCAAACTCAGAATTCTATCATTTTGGCTTTGAGAAACAAATAAGCTCATCAGCATCATCTGAGGCATATAACTTAATAAGGGAAACTACATCTACTCACAATGAACATTCATTAGAGAAACTTGACATACGTGAATTTGAGCCCCTCAAGTTTTCGAACTTTGTTAGCATAAGGGATATCGTTGAATCATCCAGCAATGGATTTGATGGTGTTCTTCTCAGTTCTTCACACAGAACTGATAATAGCAATGAAATTAGTGCGTCACAAGAACAAGAGAAAGCCTCAGAAATAACAGCAGAAAACAGTAAAGGCAGAGAAACGCTGATACCAGATGATTATGAATTAAAATATTACAGTGATCTTACCGCTTTTGCTGAGACACTAACTGATTTCAATAAATGTTTGGTTTCGGCTGTTGAGAACTTTCCTGGTTCCATTGTGAACTCAGAAATTTTGACTGAGCATCTTTTGAGCTACATTATAAACGATCTTTTACCACAGATAAAATTTGAAATCAAAGACCAAGCGTGTGAGAAATCCAGTTTGAATCCAAAGTTTAAATGGACGTTCATAATGACTGATTTTCTTGACCAAAAGGCTGTTTTTGTGCAATTTGAAGATATTTTGACTTTAGAGCTGTTTAATAATATGATACAAGGGTTAGAAATTGAGGAACAAAAATTGCTAGTCGGTGTTGAGCCGATCACGATATTAGCTTGCCAAAAGTTGGAGGCTCTAATTTCAATAGAGAGTTATTCTGGTTTGAAAGAACAACTCAAAGAAAGAATAAGAATTCTTGCAAATACACAAATAAAAAGAGGGAAAAAAAGCGAGAAGTTAGACAGTTTGTCTAAATACTATGATCAGTACGAAGTTGATCTTAATGAGTTACAGGACGTTCCAAGTGAAATGGTCGATTCAGTGAAGGAAAACATTATTGATTTCAGATTGCGTGTTTCCAAACTTGAAAGCCAGAAAAAAGAACAACAATCAATGAATGACAAACGCAACTCTAGGATTAAACTCAAAAAGCTGTTCCATGATTTGCAGAAAACTGATCATAAAACGAAAAATGCTGCTGATCCTATGGATTTGGATAATGATTCGGATGAGGACTCTGACGATGATAATAACGACAACGCTGTAGAGGGAATTAGTGATGAGGAATATTACAAGCAAATTCAAGAACAACAGAAATCCAAGAATGAGAAGCTGTTTATTTATAGACAGCAACAAGTAAGGAAAAGTGATGCAGTTAGAGCTCAAAAATATGAAAGTTTCACGACAACAATTCATAGCGACGCTTACGTTGAAAAATATATTCCAGCAGCTAAAAAACGATTTCTTGAGAGCTTTGTTGATGGTATCACCGATGATAATAACAAGATTGATTCAAACTTGTCATACTATGTGAATCATGGAAACTACTTGGCATATAGAAACAAAGCACGCCTTGAGGAGGAGAGATTGGACAGTATCGACCGCGAAGAACAAGAGAAAGAAGATACAGTTAATGCGGAGAAGAATGACTTCTTGTCGTCGTATGAAACTTCCACCAAACCTGTCAAGTTGTCGCTTAAAAAGAAGGAGCCAGTCTCTTCTGGTCTGCTTTCAAGTGAAATTTTAGAACAAGTCAAGACAAAAGTGGAAGCTGTTGTGGAAGAGTATATTGGCATGAAGGAAGAATCGCTTATATCGTTTATTCTGTCATTCGTCGAGACAAATTATTGCAAAGGGACCGGCTCCCCAGAGTATGAAAGTTTTGTGAAGGAGCTTGCAGAAACATTGGATGAAGATGCTTCTGTTGCAGCTGAAGAGGTTTATAGCTATATTTCCACGCTTGTGTAAATCTAATGAAGAATGACTACCAAAGCGGTTCGTCAGAGCGACACACTTGACGCTTCGCTCGCCCTGAGTGAGTGAGTGTCAATGATCCTCAAATGTTAACTTAATACATCCTTACACCACTAAAAAATATTTGTGATTGCTTCCCACTTCTGTCCTGGATTCCGAATGTCAGACTGAAGTATCGAAAAAGGGATCACGTTATCGTGTGATATAAAACCAATTTCGATCCAATTCGCCTTCATTAACGTCCTTCATACGTCTTCCATTGATTGATGAGCAACACCTATTACTTGGAGCGAACGGTTGTTCCTTCCAGTTTGGTTGTGTTCTACTTCACCAACTTCCGGGTCCGTGTCTTTGGAGAGAATGATATTCTTCGATATCACAAAAACTCAACAGCAACTTACAATTATAAAAGACTTCTCACTACTTCTACTTGGCAAGAGTTGACGGAACCATCGGATTCACTGGATCCATTTATAATTGATGATGAGGAGGATTTTAACCAAGCACTGAAAAGAAGAAACATAAGTAACGGGATTGATGAGGAAGATAAGGCTTTGCATGATGCAGAAGTTTCCAACGAAAGAATGACTTACGTCAATGTTTTTGTCCGTTCAACATCGATCTCAGTTAACAATACCGAAAGTCATCCTTTTCATAACCCTGTTTTGAGCGCAGCAGTTTTACCCGGGTGTGAGAGGTCTAACGATGAAGATACCTTACTAGTCACTTTGAGCAGTGGCCATTTATTGGTGATTCGAATAGTGTTTCATAAAGGAGAGTTTGTTCCATTTGTTGTTCAAAAAATTAATCTTTCAAGTGATTCAAATACGAACAAGTTACTTACACCAAGCTTCAAAATTGCAACATTTAGACTTGGAAATCTAATAGCAATCTCTGCTTTTTCAAAGATCATAAGATTATCAACAATTGACTATGATGAGGCAGGAATTCCCTCTTTGGGTAACTCTATTAACTTGTTAACAACAGGCATGATACTACACAGCATTTTTCTAGAACCATTTGATAAAAACTTTATTATTTTACTCAATTTGATATCAACTGAGGAGAATATAATCCAATTGGAACTTAATGAAGTGTACTTGAATAATGAATTTATGAACAGCATCAAAAAACAGACTTTACTTCTCCCTAATACTTTTGAACTTCCTTATCATATGATTCCGCTTCGCAACACCCAATGTGTGGTAATGGTTCAAGAAACTAAATGCACTTTGAAAGGGATCAATTTCTTAATGTTACACGATGGAGTTGATCAGGCAGAACTTGAATTTCCAATTGATAAACAAAAATCTGGTCCATTTTGCGTTTTGTCATATTATACGCCAACATCTCATATAACGTGTTTGCCTTGTGATGAATATTATGATCAAGACATTCGATTCGATCAAGTTCTTCTAACTACTACACACTCAACTATGTGGCTTCTTGAAGTGTTTTATCATGTTAAAAAACCAGAATGGTGTATGAAACTTCGTCGTTTATTCACACAACCTACAATTTTCAGTAATTTCTCAATGGAAGAAATCGGTGACTGTCATTACTCCCTTACTTACTCGAACGAGCGAGGATCGACGGAGTTCAAGATCATTAAACTTTCCATGAAATCCAAAGGAAAACAAAGTTTGAAAATGAAAGTTGTGGAAGATAAAGGGACTTCAATAAATTGGTTCCCAACATTTGATTTTTCTGTTGTCGAACCTCTCCGACCAAAATTCGTCAATCTTACATCCTCAGAAGAGCTGTGGTGTGTAGGTCGGTGTGATTCTAAGGGCTCTTTAATGAATCTTAGGAAAGGTTTCGGGGCTGAAAAATCAACGCCCGTCAGTGAATACAAAGATGTGGAGAAGATATATCAATTTGAATCAGATGCCGGGAAGGTCCATTTGGTTTTAAGTTTCCCATACAAATCTTGTGTGGTTATTTTTGGAGAGGACGATTTCTCAGACGAATCTCAAACTTCTTCGAAAGGTTCTTTTGACTATCCTGAAGAAAACGAACTTGAAGAATTGAAGGATTTTTGGATAGACGAAAGAACCGTTCATTTTGGTAAACTTGAAGACAACACTTATATCCAAATTCTTGAGAAAGGTTGGAGAATAGGTGATTTCAAAAACGCTGAAGATCTTATCTGTTATGAAGTTCCTTTCACGATAACTATGGCAGCTTCCTTGGGCAATTATGTAGCTCTGATTTATGATACAATTGTCGAAGGTAAGATCCTCACAAATATCGAGTTGCTGAAAATACATGATAGATCTATCCAACCCTTGGAAATCAATCCTCTTTTGGAACATTTACAACCTTCATTTGTCAAGTTTACGTTTTTTGAAGGAAAACTTTTACTCCTTGTTGGGACATTCACAAACAAGATCATCATCTTCAAATATGATGACGGTACCAGATTCGAACTTTGCTCAACTCTTGAGATCGATAAATTCATCAACAAAGACGCTGAATCTTTCCAAATTCCGTATACTTTCCATTATGTCAGTCGAAATAGGTGTATAGTCACATCAAAAGATGGGGCATTTATTCTTTTTACATTCAAAAATGGTTTTGAAAGAATAGCTCTTATTCGAGTTGGTGAAGCACCGGTTGACGTGATTGAAGTTGACGAGTCTGTTTTTTATCTAGTCTCGAAAGCAATATGGAAACTAGATCTGAATAAATCTTGCTACCCCGAAAGAGTTTGGGTTTCTGAGACTACAGATAGGAGTTGCAAAACTGCTATTCTGTTACAAAGGTTTGTGGATCCATCAGCTCTTGAGTCTTTCGACGATCAACTGTTGACGGTAAGAGATGATGGTCTTTGCAGTTTGTTTGTCTCGAAACATATAGATTGCAGTGTACGGAAAGTGTCACTGAACATGACTCCAATGAGAATGTTTTATTACGATCATTATTCTGTTTTCGTCATTATAGTGAAAATCACAGATGAAGAACAAGATGAAAAATTACTGTTTGTTGACCATAGAAGCAAAAAACTTTTAACGTCAAAAAGTGAGCAACCAGTCTTCAAACAAGGGGAATATCCAATCTCCATCGCTCGTTGGCAAATTCAATCCAGAAGAGTGGAAAATTACACTCATAATCATTTATTAGTCGGTTGTTCTAGTGGTTTCAATACTTCTGGGTCAGTCAAAATTGTTGAAATGAAAAAAACCAGGGATTCAATCAATTTGAGATTACTTAACTCATGGTCAGAATCTGGACCAGTTCAAGTCGTTAAGCAACTACCAGATTCAACTATTGTTTTCGCCACAGGTAATGTGATTTATTTCAAAAGGTATCTTCCAGGTGAGAGTAAACTGAGTGAATCACAGAAAATATTTGAATTCAGTTCTGTTGTTAAGGAAATCAACGTTTTCAGTTCCGATGTGGTCGTTGTCATCACTGCAAAAGAATCATTCTATCTTTTCAGGTATGATGGTGAAAAATTGATACATATACTGAATGACTCAATGAGCAGGACTTTAATGGGACCCTGTTTGATATCTGAAGAAGATGGCGAATTTTCTATCACCATCGCTGACTTGGAACATTGTAGCGTTTCTACAATCGCTATCAAAGAATCGCCCTACGTTTCTCCACACGTCCAAGCCAAAGTGACACTTCCCTTTTTCCCTAGACTCAGTTACTGCAAATTCAATGCTATCTGGTCACAAGGGCAAAATAGATCTCAATCAAACGTCTTGTTAGTGGGTTTAAATGGGGAAATTAAACTCTTGACTAGAATCACTCAGGAGGAGTTCAACCGCATAATGTTTCTATTGAAGAAACAAATGGAAAAGAACAAAAGACAAACACCTATACAACTTATGGATCTCTCACCACTGGAGTTCCAAGAGAAAGATAGTCTTCGTATGAACGTGGTCAATGCTGATTCGCTAGTCGGCAAGCTGAGTGAGTTCGAAGATCTGGAGCTAGACCGCTTGCTTCATGAATCGCTAATATAATTTTCATTCTACTTACTTTACATATTCCATCCTAATTTCAATAAATTAAAGGTCGTCGCTTATCTGTCGTTTTCGATATCCTGTTTGATTTTATCTAAAAGATTATTGATTCTTGGTGCCATTAATGGTTGACCTGTACGAGTCTTTGCCTTTTTCAAGACTTGTGCTTGCTTTTCCCTTCTTTTTTGTTTCTCTGTTATTGTTTGTAATTTCTCTTTGGTTCTTGCTATTTGTTCTTGCCTTTTCCTTTCTTTACGTTCTTTTTTCTTTGCGATTCTTTCTTGGAAGGTTAAAAGAGGTTTCTTTACATTCGGAGTGGATTCCTCATCTTCGTTCGATTCGTTCGGAACAGACTGACCTTCTTTCTCAAGAAGTTTAAAGTAACCTCTTCTCAAACTTGCTCTGTGTGTGAGTGCTTTCTTGATATCATTTGCTGAAGTTATGTTAGTATGTGTGACTATACTGATCAAATGATTTCACCACTTACTTTTTGTATCCCTTCCATATTTCTTGTTTACTTTGTGCTTTGCCATATACGACGATTGCTTATGATTGGGATTTCCGTCTTTAGGTGCCATGATTTTGTATACACTGGTGATATTGCTTTATATTCAGCTATCAGGTACAAAAATTATTTCAAAATTTTTTTTTTTTAAACATTTATTTTTCAAACCTTCTGTACTGGGAAACGGCCCCGTTAAAATGAGTTTATTCGGCTACGGGTTGATAGTAGTAGTAGTAAAAGCAAAAAAATAAAAAAATAAAAAAAATTTGCAGGTGAAAAATTCAAATGAAAAATCAACTTACTAACAAAACAAACGTCTCGTGACAAAGGACTAACCAATTTGATAATCGCATTCTTGGACACATGCATTCATTAAGAATTGCTAGACAATAATGAGCAACATAAAGCTAGCATTTCTCCGGTACATGGAGATGCAAACATTCCAGCGAAGAGAGATCACTCTACAATGGTGTTTGCAACTTGGAAATGCTCTCCCGTTTACGGCCGGTCCAGAAATACGAAGAAGCAGCATGATCCCACTATTACACATAACGAAAGACAAGTTGGCATCAATACAGAGTAATTGGGGTATGTTCAAAAGAAACTTTTCCAACAGTCAAACGAAGTTTTTCGAGAATAACTTTGATGCGATGGTGAACATCGATCTAAATAAACCAAGTGAACTTGAGGAAGCACATAGTCGTTATGAACAGTTTGTAAAAGACGTTTCTGAATGTACGAATGATTACGAATACCAGACACTGATCTCCAAAAAACGGGTTCAACTGTTCGATGATTTTTTCAAGAAAAATCTTTTTAGTTTGTGTTATAAACTACTCAACACATCAGCTCCGAAACTGTTCACTGGCTTCGACTCATCTTCGATCGATAAGCTCCTGATCACATTAGATTTACATGGAGATTTGCAACAATTGTCACTTCTACTGGAACATTTTGAGGACAAACCAACCGAAGAATACTTCGGACTGCTCAGCAAGCTTGTGGTCGATCCAAAATTACAATCACTACACAAACTTTACGGTATCGTTCAATCAAATTCCAGCGAGATTGATAATGATACCAAGACTGAAGCGCTTGCATTTCTCAGTGATGCAACAAAATATACCGAACTTCGAGGTTTGAATTTGCTTACAACAAAAATCTGTGCCAAATTTCTAGAAAAATGTGACGTGAGATTGGGTGAGGAAATTGTGAATCTAGTCAGAGATACCATCTCACCGCAAGACTACGATTTACTCTTTGTGGGACAAGCTTATAGAATTTGTGGCAAAGGGAATCTCAACAAAAAATATAACCTTGTTAAAGATTTAATGGGTGAATCTCCATCCTTTGCAAAGAAGAGAAATGTTGTCTTTTCCGTGATAAAGTATGCATCGAGAACTGAATCGCTCTACATATGGTTCAAATTTTTCAACGACATCAAATTAGATTATGATTCAACACCTTCTGAACTACTCATATTAAAACATCGCTTCCTATTCTCCACCCACCTTTCAGACTCGAAGTTGCTCAAAATGAAATTATCAGATGACGAGTTATCAAAACTTCTCAGTATCTTGATTTATTCATTCTCCAAATGGGGAAGCAAAAAATATGCCATCAACTTGTTTGAGCTGAAAACCAAACTTGGCTTAGAAACATCGTCATCGGATAAGATTGGTTTATTGAAAGCTAAATTGGGACGTCGTGAGTATGAAGATGCTCTGAAATCAGTCGTCTCTTTTGCTCGCACCGACTACAATTTTTTATGTAGTGAAACCTACGGTGTGGTCTTCACTGTTTTGTCCAAGAACAAAAGATGGCAAAACTTGAAAGAATTGTTTGATTCTCTGGGAGAGAAGAACGAAGAAGTCACCATGAGCCAGTACAGTGTCATGTTTATGTCATTGAGTTCAAGAGGAGCAACTGACCTGATAATTGATTTGTGGGAATCATTCTTGAAACGTGGATACACTCCTGATGAAGTTATCCTCTTCTCTATCATTTCAGCCTTTGTCAACATCAAATCTTACGGAGAGTCTTTGCAATGGTTTTCTGCATTCTCATACTATAAAGTTCCACTTTCAACCAGATCTTATAGCTTGATGCTTCAAGCATTATCTGGTTCGAACGATATCACTTCATGTTTCAAATTACTCGATGAACTTTCTTCCATTCAAAATCAAAAGTTTAAAAGACGGGATTTCTTTGCATTGCTCAACAATTGTGCAAAGTTAGGTGATTACAAAAGTGTTGAATCAATCTTGACCCATTACTTCCCGTTGTTTGGAATTGAGCCATCTCCTGTAGATAACATATGGAGACTCAAGTCGCATTATTTCGGATACCGTTTTGGAACTGTTGTGAAATTATATGAGGATCTCGAACGGAAAAACATAGCAACTTACGAAGACACTTTATTGGCATTAGAATCTTCTGCAAATTTCAGTCATTCCGGAACATTTGATCAAATTTGGGCTAAAATCCAATCTAAATACCCAGATCAGTTGACACTTGATGCATATATTTCAAATTTGGTTGTCTCAGTGAAGAAAAATGCTTTGAGTGGTTTACCAGCTCGGTTCGAGGCGATTCGGGAAAAATTTGGCGAGATACCTTCAAAGGCTATGAACCAAGTCATTTTCGCCTGTCTTCGTATGGGAAGAGTCAATAGCGCCCTCAAGGTGTTAAAAATTGGTATTGAGAAAGATATTCCAGTCTCAACGAAAACATACTCTCTGGTCTTACAGGCAAATACCAAAAGATCGAGAAGACCTAACGCTTCTGTTGATATCAACATGCGTTTCTTGGATGAAATTTTAATTAACTATAACAGACCAAATGGAGTGGCATTGACAAAAGATTTGAGTCCGATTTCGTTCAAGAAAGCAATTCAACAAATATTGGTTGCCAAAGGACCATTGGTCGCAAGAAACTATTTTGAAGCATACATTGAGAATTCCAAAAATTATTTGCTAGAAAATATCCATATTCTCGAGATTGAACTGATGGTTCTTGCCGAAGAAAACCGTTGGAATGAGTTCGAGAGTTGTTTCAACAGATTCATCACAATTGTTAAGTCTAAATTGCAACATGCCAGACTAGAAACTATCGCTGAACCCAAGGTAGACGACCAAGTATCTCGGTTTTCACAAATTGTCTCACCACTCACTGTCCTGAATGAAAACATGATTACGAAAGTTGACAGCCCGACAGCCAAAATTCCCCACCATCTTCGAACCGCATTATTTGAAGTTTGGCATTACAAGTTGCGTCAACTCAAAGAAACTAATAGATTGGAAGATGCTCCTTCAATCGTTGAGCACTTGAAAGAAGATGGATTTATTTTCGACGCCAAGTGTCTAGAGAAAACAGCCTTATGCATGAGTAATGAGCCTAGTCTGGTCGAAACTACAGTCAAATTCGTGGACAAATACATGCTCCCAGGACTGTTGCGCATGCATAAAGAAAACTTGTTAAAGCTGAGGCTCAAACTACACTTCAATCCTTTTGCAAACCATCGACAACTCAAATTTTCGAAGCATTTCTATTTCATGATTTTGAAAAACCTTTACAGTAATTTGAGAAAACAAATGAACAGAAGCGACTTTCACAATCTTCTTGATTCAATTGACTCTTCTCAAAACTCAACCATTTTGAGAAATCTGAGATCAATCATGGCTAATCGTCCTTCAGCACTGGAAAGTTTGAGAAAACTAAAGGTGAAAAAGTTGTTATCCCGTTCAATGAAAGAATCCGATAAAACATCAATGAAAAACGAATCCATGATGGCAAATCATTACAGGGATTCAAGACTCAAAGAGATCAACTATGAGTCCGAAATGAATAGATTGGTCTCTGATTTGAGATACATAAAGAAGACTATCACAGAGACTGAAAATCAAAACGCTTTGAGATTACTCAAACTTCAACAAGAAAAATTGAGCGCCCAAATTGGTGACCTCAAGTTGGCAAGATCAAAGATTCTTCGTGACGCTGATCTGATTCGTGCAGATGTTTCCATCAAGTCCGGACGTAAGCGTTTCTACAAAAATCTTGCAAGCAAGAGGAAGGAGAACCTAGATGAATCATTGAAGACTCAACTGCGCATTGAGGTGACTCATTAACCCGTTGAGTGACATTTTGTATTATTACAACTTCACATTTGTACATAGAAACCGCCACTTTTTATAGATAGGCTCCCCCGCATCGGAGCAATTCATAGGAGCGAATAACTAACTCATTCCTCAATCAAGACTTTGGTTCCGGTAAAACGTAGTCAACATCGTGATCAACTGAGCCCCATATAAGTGGACCAACGTATGGTTGAATATTGTACTCCAATTTGAGAGTAGTGGTTCTGTTGGCTAATTTGTGGTAGTAATCCCAAACAGAATACTTCGACTTAGCACTGCTCAAGTCTAAAACAGCATCTGCTTTGTCAGTGATAATTTTGTCCCAAAACACAACTTTAGAACTTTCATCGTTAGCATAACTGTTCAAGTTTAATCCGTCATATTCACCCACTAAGTAGACGAAAATTTGTTTTGTATTCCAATTGAAAAGAGGTGATAGGTCTGCACTGAGATCAAAATTCAGTTTAACGTTTTCTTTACCCTTGTTTGGACGTCCCCCAAAATTTCTAGAGAACTTCACCGTATTAATAGATTTGTTGATGGAGATAACACTGTCTGCACTGTTCAATTCAGTAAAGTATAACTGTGCAAGCCAGGAAATGGAGATCACCGCTGCCATTGACAGCGAAAGTGTCAAAACATAGTTTGACACGTTCTGCACTCTTTGTGCTAATGAAAACATGTTGAGGTTGCTTGATCGTGCTGAACATGAATGAATGGTAAGCGTAGAGTTGTGATTTTTATTTTAATTTTCAGTGCTTCGCCAAATATCCAGGCTGTGCTGCGCCGAGCGACCAACGTCTGTCTGGTGACAAATGGCAATTGGCCCATGAGACGTGAAGACAGTCATCAGATGGGAGTGAGCATCTCATATTGAGGTAGACTTTCATTGAACATCTATCGGATGTATTTCATCTTCTTCACTTCCTCACTTACACAGATTATCGTAACATTTTTTGATACCACTCGACACAGATCGATAAGCACAAAAAATTGTGTATCGAATTTTGATCGTAATTGATCTGAGTGTGGTTTCTCCAAAACTCACAGCTGAAGACATGCAGCCAGTCAGGCTAATTTTGTTTCTGCTGCTCTTATTTGTGCTGCTGCTATTGGTAGTCTTGTTTGGTGATCTTCCGTCTTGCAGAGGTACTCTTCTTCACAGAGCCAACGTCTTCCTCATCAACACCGTCTACACCAAGTATCTGAAGCAGAACTTCGAACTACTAGACAATCGATTGTTCAATGGTCAAGTTAGTCGTGTTCTTTTTGGAACAAGGGCGAAATGGTTAGCAGGTTGGACTATCCCAGCTTTTTACGTTATCATTTTCTCTAAGTGTGTGTTATTATTCTTTAACCATACGTACAAAAAAAAGAGCCAATATGACATAACCTCTACCACCGAATTAATGCTTGTGGTCGTACCTAGTTTGGCACTCAATTATTATTCATTTTTCATGGCTGTTTTCAGTGATCCAGGTTCTCTGAAGAAATTGTTCAAACATGCGAAATTGAACGAAACTAAACTGAAGCGATGTTTCAAACCTGATGAACTAATTTATTTTGATGGGAAATTCTGTGCTACTTGCAAACTTCCTAAACTTGCAAGAACTAAACACTGTTCATCCTGCAATACGTGTGTCTTGCTGTTTGATCATCACTGCATATGGCTCAACAATGATGTCGGTTACTACAACTATAAATACTTTATGATGTTCCTTTTCTCGATCAACTGGATTTTCGGTTATGCGTGCATCATCTGTTGGAGAGCATTGCAAAAGTCATTATTGCACGACAAATTCGATACACGTCTTCAAACTGCTGGTTTTTTGAAAAAGAATTGGCTCCTCATAACTACCACCTCCACTGACAATAAAGTTACTGGAGTACTCTTTTTGCTGTGTTTTCTACTTGCACCAGTCGTTCTTTTGTTCTTGGCAGAACACATTTGGTATTTGTATCTGGGTGTCACCACTAACGAGACTGTTAAGTGGGATTACATACAATATCTGATCAAGAACGAATTACTCTACAACTGTGTTACAGTTGAAGGACGAAAACTGTTCCTGATTGCCGGCGAACAGCCAACAAAGTTCTCAAGTCTTGCACAAACTCAGTTGGAATTTGACCTACCTCCCAACACCCAAAAGATTAAAGTACGTGACTGGAACGATCTCGATAACGTTTACGATAAAGGTTTTTGGAGCAATGTGAAGGAAAGATTTTTCACAACTTATTTCACAGACTGATTTCAATCAAATGAATAAAACGATAATATAAATGTACATAAACAACAAACATGAAATAAACAAACGCATATTTAATATCAAAACTTCCTCAGACACAATGCAAACAATTAGCAGATATAATCGAAACGAAAGGTATTGGCTGACTTATTAACGAACAATTGATTTCATCTTCTGTGTTCTCCGGACAATCTACTCATGAGTGAGTCTGCGGTAGTTAACTCAGGTAAATCAATGCTAGTGCGTATGCGGTCTAAAGAGTTCATTCTTCCTTCACCATTGGAAGCTGCTCTTTGGGCATCTAAAGACTTTTTCCTCTTGGAGTCAAGAGACTTGCGATTGATGCTGTTTCTCATTCTATTGAATCTTTCGGAATCAGTCATCAAATTCGGATTTCTTTTCACAGTCAATGAAGGTCTTGTCAAATGACCATTTGGAGCTCTTGTTGAATTCTGTGTGAATTCCATTTCAATTTCCTCTGTGGCCAAAGTGTCATTAGAAGGCGACATTGGAATTAGCGGCAAAGCAACACTCTTTTTCTTTCCAAACATACGCTTGAAAACAGAACCTCTAGAACCACCTGTTCCATTGATAGAATCTCTGTAATCCTTTGTGTAGGCCGAGGCTGGTTGTTCCTCGACTTGACCATCAATAGACATGGATCTGGTGTAATTGGAGATTCTTTTTCTGTCTGGAGCGGTTGGATCGTAATTATCATCATAGCTGTCGAAATCACCTTTGGCAACACGTTCTCTAATGATATCGATATCTTTTGGATAATAGAGTTTTTCGATGAAATCATAGGTGAAACGTGGCAAGATACAGATCAAAATACCGATAAACAAACATGCCCAGAATGATGCTGTACCGTACATGTGAGCAGCAGCTTTGTAAAATTCACCAGAGGTGGTTGCAGAAGACCAGACACCAGTCCAACCAAACACAATAATGATCGACAATGAGATAATCAACACAGATAACCAATCCCATCTGAAAAGATGGAATAAAATGTAGAGATTACAGGAAATGATAGCAATTGTGGCAATGTCAGCACCCATCAAATATCTGTGGTCAAGAATCAGACCGTTCATGGTGACGATACCATTCTTGTAATACATGAAGTATGGGTAGAAGAAGGAGATCAACGATTGATAGAAACCATCAACCATGTACCACCAGAATTTCTCTATGGTCCATTCTGTTCTCAAAATACCTGTTCTGTACAATTGAGGAACCAAAACTGAAATATGACCAGGGACGTCTTGATCAAAAATACCCATAAAAATAACAGGCAAAGACGTGAATGCTAAGTTGTAGAACATCAAGTAAGTGTACTCAAAAAGATACGATCCATCAAAATCATTGTAAATTCCGAACCAAAACAAAGCAAGAGTGAACACAACGTTCTTGTAAAAGAAACTTGGAATCATTTCAGCCAAACGTTTATAAGACCAACGTCCATGAACCAACATTAATCTAGTCAAAAATCTAAATTGACCGATGGCATAATCAGCAGACATAACGGCCTGAGTACCTTCTTCACCAGCAATACCCACACCAACATCTGCTGCTTGAATCATGGCGACATCATTGGAACCATCACCAATTGCTAAAGTCATGACATCTAAAGTATCTTTAACGAGTTTAACAACAGCAGCTTTTTGGGCAGGAGAAACACGACAACATAAAACAGCCTTACATTGTTTGCACAACAAAAGGAATTTGATTTTGTTTTTGTCACTCAAAGAAAGTTTCAATGCATCACCGTCAATAACAACACCAAAGTTGCCACCAGGTGGAGAATGATCTTTTTTAGCATCATCAAGTTCAGCCATAGAACCTTCCATGTTGAAATGTTCCTGCAAATACTTGTCAATAAGAGCATTAACAATATCAGATTTGTTTCCACCGAGTCTCTTCCATTCATCCTCACTGAAAACAGATTCAACATCTTCGCCTCCAGTCTTGATGACCAAAAGATCCATTCCATTTTCCAACAAGTTACAGGAGAACCCAATGTTGATGGCAGTCTCAACTTTATCACCAGTAAGAACCCATAGTTTGATACCAGCTTTAGCCAAAATCGAAATCGACTCGGGAACACCATCTTGTAATCTATCCTCAATAGCAGTACCTCCGAGTAACATCAATTCAGTTTCAATAGATGATGCAACTTTTTCCATTTTCTCTTCTCTTTGATCAAGAGCAGCAGAGGCAATTGCGTGCCTTTCTTGCCATTCTTCATACTCGGACCAAGTTAACTCTCTTTGAGCAATACACAAAGTTCTCAAACCCTCAGTGGCAAATTGTTCTAAATGAACAGCAGTCTTATCCAATAATTGTTGATCGTTAGCATCACTCAACCTCGAGTAAATGATGGAATCAGCACCTTTACAAATCAGCAAAACAGTTGGCTCTCCATCTCTGGAACTTGGTGGAATCTTAATCATGGCACTCATTCTCTTTCTAGTAGAGTTGAATTCCAAAACGTTGAGAATTTGATATTCTTTTTCAACACCTTGAACACTCAACACCAAACCTTTCTTAGTTCTACGCAAAAACTCGTAACCCACATCCTTGGCAGTAGCAACTAAAGCAGCTTCATCTGGACTCTGAGCTTTGAGTTCCATCTTACCAGGCTTGGTCTCAGAAGGTTCGGTTAAAACAGAATGGCATAAAGCGAGTGATAACATGAAATGTTCAATTGCACTTTTTTGTGAGTCTCCATGCTCGCCACTCAAATCTTTAGCAAATGACTTGGAAACGAAAGTAAGCTCCTCGTGAATATCAGGAGAGATATCACCTTGGTTAAGGTCACGTAACATGTTAATCATGTCCACCTTATCCTTGGCAATTTCCTCCTTCTCACGCGCAGATTCTTCTTCGACATCGATACCCTGTCTTCTTCTGATACCAGCGTAAGCTTCAGTGTAAGCTCTACCATAACTAGTACCATTGATGGTACATTTTTTGAATTCCATGACATTTTGTGTCAAGGTTCCTGTTTTATCACTGAAAATGTATTCAATTTGACCCAGATCATCGGAAATATTCCATGATTTTGGAGTACAAGGATAATCCAATCTCGGGTAGTACATCAAGACATCCGAGTAAATGAAGAATGCCTGTGCAGTCTTGATGATTTCGATGGAAATGTACAACGAGATAGGAACCAAAGATTCATACAGAATCAATGCAACAAAGAACCCAACAAAACCATTAGCCACAGCGGATCCAGCAATAGTACCAAACTCATAATAATCTCTGGAGGTAGGAGAACGATTGTAATAAATACCGTTAACGATACTGCTGACCAGACATAGAAGGAAAAGCAAAATGAAGTTCATTATAACAGACCAGTTCAACTCTCTGGAGATTCTAGATTTCTTAGTTGGTGTCACACCGGCATTCATCATGATTTTAGTATCATCACCGGTGAAAACAACCATACCAACAACCCATTTGGTGTTTCTCAAAGTACAACCTCTAAGAAGCATGTTATTAACAGTGACCGGCTCATTTGCAATTTCATTTGTTTCGTCACCCTCAACGTAATACTTCAAATTTCCTTGGTAACTGTAAAGATTCGATTTTGGGCCCTCACTTTCAAGCCAGAATTTACATCTTGCAAGATCATTGACGGATTTAATTGAGGCAGAGGAACATTTCAAAGCTTGTTTCACCTTCAAATTGGTTTCACCATCCAAATTCTTTGTTTCAGTGTAACAACCACCATCAGAATCAGATGTGGACAAAATAAGTAAATCAACTGGGATAGATTCATTGTTTTTCACCTTAATTATGTCACCAACATGAACGTTCTTCCAATAATCTTTCTTGAAAACTGGTTGAACACTCGCATTCATAGCAGATGGAGGTGCAGTAAAGCTCTTGATTTGAATGGCGAATTTGTCAGCTTCATTAGTTCTGTTGTTATCTGAAAATGGGTTTGCCGCTTCGCTCGAAATTGATGCAGTACTACCGTTGAATTCTTGTTGGAAACTCTTTCTGTAATCAAAACTATCATCTGACTTTCTTGGTTCGGATGGATCTTCATTCAAAGGATCGATTAATCTTTTGCCCTTCAGTTTACCAATGACGGCAAATGTCACTTTACTTGTAGCCTTCTTCAATCTTCTCCATAAACTGATATTTTCACCATTGAAATTTGGATTATCCATTCCTTTGAGTAAGTGAGTCACTTGATTATTCACTTCAAGGTCCAAACTTGTTCTCCTAGAGTCTTCTAAAGCATCCTTGAAAGCTGTGATACACACAATAACAATCAATGGAACTGCAGACAATGCTGGATCTGGCACACCAAAAATTTCAAAAGCACCCATGATGATAACTGCCAAGAAATAAATGTTAGCAACATTTCCAAATTGATAATATAAATTCTTTGGAACAAAAGATAATGGGGTATACTTGGTAGTTCTGATTTTGTTTCTTGCATATTGTGGAGGCTTTCCATCTTCATCTAGTTGATCTTGAGGAAGAGGTAGATTCCAGTAGACTTGTCTCTTCTGATTTGATCTATCAAGTGCGGCGTCTCCATCTTCACTCTCTTCATCATCGTTTGGTGTCTCATGACCACTGAATATTCTTCTACCAGGAAACTTCTTAGAGAGATTCCGTCCGAAGGTTTTGTTCCTCTTCAATGGATTACCATTTTTATGTCTTTGTGTACCCCATCTGTGTCTACGGATTGACGCATTTCTAGTTTTTGGTAAATCTCCAAGAGCATTATCTGCTTCTTCGCTATCAGATTCAGTTCCCTCGAAATTCACATGTGCATCTTGCAAATTCACTTTAGTAAAAGTTTGATCATGCTTGGTAGCAGGGGTCGGTGCTATGCTATCGTTGTCCAGATAATCAGTGGTTGGTGGACCAAAAATGTCGTCTGTATCGCGGTATACGCTGTCTTGTTGTTGACCGAGAATGTCAGATCTTTTCGACGCTGATCTGCTTTTCAAAGGTGCATCCGACCGTGGCGAATCAATCAACTCACTGGCTGACGTGTAACGGATTCCATCTGTATCCGGGACAAACTCATTGGTGTCGTCGAACGGGCTGCTCACACTGAGATTCGGATCTTGCGACATCTCTGTGGACAATTAGAAAAGTCAGTTATTTCCAATCTTTGCAAAATGTGATTCGTAGACGGTAGCTTGTTGGCTTGAGAAAGCTATAACTGCCGGTTCTCAAATAAACTAGCCGGAATTAATCACTTAACAAGCTCCAGCAAAATTTACTCTTCTAACGGGCAAATCACAGCTTTTCTGCAATCTATGCTAACTCCCGAGATCTTTCACACTGCTTCTCTGGTGATAGAAGACCCTTACCTTTTCAATGTAACGTACACCTTTACTTTGAAAAAAAATTAAAATTATACACCTTTTCTTTAATTCGGGCAGTTAGTGCGCAAACCGGATCAGTACGCCCTGTACTTGATTTTTTTTTTAACACTACGTGGCGATCTGTACGCTAAAGCCAGATTTACCGACCCGCGAATCGAACTAGGTAAAACGGCTCCCGAAAAAGGGCTGGTCATCTGAAAACCGCGCACTGGTATCGGCCCTCGAATTTTTTTTTTACATATATCATCATAATTTTTTTTTTCGGCATTGAAAATGCACCGATCGGTAGGAAACCCGTGCTACGGGGCCTATTTCTAATGACAATGATTTGTGACGGTATGTAGCTGCAGGTTCATTGTGAGCCGGACGGCTGATATTCTTCCAAAAAGTTATGGTCGTACTTGATATGCCTTGCGTGTTGCAGTGCCTCTCTGTGCTGGCCCCTTCGGAAATTTGGCCGTGCCCTGCCGACCCGAGGAAGGCGGTGTAAACTTAGCCAAAATACTGCGTCGATCGATCTGACCCATGCCTATCGCTTATTGTTTGAAAATTCAGTAGCTCACGCAAAAAAATTGGACTGAACCCTGACCAACCATGGGTCGATTGACCCGTCGATTTGTAAAGCAAAAAAATTATCAAGATTATTTTTATTATTTACTTTTCTTGTTTGCGTTAAGATTCCACAATAAATAAAAAGGGCACTGTCACTGTTTTTAAAAGATCCCTTTTTTGCTTGAACGTTTTCTCTTATTATCACATATATTGTGCATGGAAGCTTTTCACGCTGGATCACATCTTTTTGTCGTTGATTACATCAATGGATCAAGATCGGCAAACTACAGATCCACCTACTATAAGTATCCCCTCAAACTCATTCACCGCCTTTAGACTCCGTCATGACGTTGCACAGGGACTTAATAGAAATTCTTCTGTGATTTCCTTGGGTAGCATTCCTAAGTCGTGGGTTTTGCATCGAAAATCTGCTCTTTTGACAGCTTTGCGCAAACTGTCAAAAAAGGGAGATGAATCTGGAACGAAAACTGCCAATGTTTTTAATGAATCCCTCAACAGAACCGAAAATAATAGCTATAGAACGAGACGTTGGGCTTCTAACTACCAACAAGAGTGCCCGCAGTATATGGACGAAACCACTTTGGATAGCTCCCCAAATACTCTAGATGTCGATTCAGAAGCTCTTGATCTTCAAACCCCACAACAAAATGTCTCACCCACGCAACTAGTAATCGAAACCGCTGTTCCAATCAGATCATCAGCCACAGATGGAGTTGTCAACGAATCTGATTCCCTAACTGCAGCGTCCACAATTGGTGAAAGACCTCATCTGACTCGACTTTCTTCAAATCTAAAAACTCGAAACAGAAAATCAGGTACTCTCAAAGACTCATCACGAACACTAGGCTGGTCTAACGATGACTTCCTTGCCTTTCAAACGAAGCTCACATCTGAGGATGGTTTAGGTTCCCAGAAATTGAGAGTTCCAGTACAAGATGGGTCCTCTAATCATTCGACATATTCCCCTACAAAGTTTAATAATGATATCGAGAGAGCCAGACGCTTGGGGACTGAGAACCGAACTCAAGAGTACTCCAATTCTTCATTGGCATCTTTTGTCACTGCAGAGGAATACATAGAGGAAGAGAATACCGCTTCGAATCCAGATGAATTATCATCTGTTTGTGTAGCACCTGCTAATGACACCGATCAATCAAACGAAGTCACGCTGGCATCAGAGGCCCAAACTTTTACAGAATTTCCAGTGGTGGAATTGAAAGTCTCTCCTACGAAATTACAAGTTCAACAAACACATGGGAAAACAGTTGCATTCTCTCCTTCAATCTATTCTAAAAAAAACAGAGTTACATCCAGAACTCACAAAAGAAAAACATCACATAATTCAAGACTTCTTTCAGTTGCTAATCCAAGTCCTGAAGAGGACTATCTTACTGAAGAATTGTCACCCTCACCTCCACCATCACACCATTTTCAACTTCGAAATTTTTATGAACAAGCAAACGGAGAAATGATACATCTTTTTACCAAACTGCAACACAAAACTATCGGTGCGAGACACCGAATCAACAGTGAATATACTAAAATTGAGCAAAAACGGAAGCTGAAAAGAATGTTTCAAGAATTCTCAGCAGGAAATATTGTCAAGATGGAAAAAATGTTGGTGATGGTGAGCATGAGTGACACCAAAGACGAAAATGGTATGACCCCCAGAGTTATTGAAAAGTGGAAAGAGTTTATCGTTGTTGCCAGATCGACTGGGAATCATGATTATCCGATTGTATTGCAATTTTTTAAGAGCAGGAAAATCTCAACAAATGATTTCACAGGCTTAGAGAACTTGGATAATGATGCTTCAAGTGACGACGATGACGATGATGATGACGTTGATAAAGAAAATCTCACAAACTTTAAAAGATCTTATTACACCACGAATAACTTGGAACATCTAGAATTTGACGTTCTTTTGTCGACAAAAGATACAACTGTCAAGTTTCGGAATGTACTGGATAAGAGTATATCTGTTTCGAAACTATCCAAAAAAAGGCGGAGTTTGGAATACATATTGCTTCCACAGACGCAATCAGCATGTATTAGGTGGTTGAGTTTCCTTTCTACGGTGTTGAAAGCTGACTCCGCTTTACAGCACAAAACCATTTTGTTCAAAATACCAGCTCTTGATGTTTCGTTCACAGTTAGAAATTTACACACTATCTTAACTCCAGAGGATTTCCACTATGATTCTGATATATTGCACATTATTCATGTCGATTCTGGTTACGAAATCTCAAGGATAAATGCGTTCAACAAGCTTATTGACCTCATAGTCAATGAGCTTTCCAATATGGGTTATGATAAGATCAAGAAAGATTCTGCTGCCGAAGAATTCATTAAGAAACTTCGAAGTCAGAGACACTTACTGGGCTTTGCAGCGAAAAAGTATGATAGATTGGAATGGATTATGGGTGAGAATGAAAAGTTGTTGCAGGCTACTTGGTTAATGCTGAGTGAAACTCATGATATCGAGTTAAGAGAAGTGAAACATGATCCATGCAGATTGCTCGGTGAACCACCTATGGCCGAACCTGTCCCTGTGGAAGGATTTTTGGCTACATTAACAAACAGAGCTGGTAAATTGACCTCTGGTTTTGGAAGAAATTATTACAAATTAAATTATTTTGGAACTGTTGACAATCTGCTTTTATTTCAAGAATTCTACTCTGCGGTTCCTTTGTTTCAGGAATCCATGGTTCATGTGATAAGCCCATTTGGCAAAGTACTGAACGGTGACTTGTTGGAGGAAGCTGTGAGACATAGAAGTATCCATTTTGAAAATTCACCTTACCCATTGGCTGATTCCGATCCGAATCATATAAAATGGTTGAAGCCCAATTTGAGTCCAGTATCATTTGAAAAGCATGACGCAGAAGCTTTGTACCAGACTGAACGGCGGTCATGTATGATTGCTAATAGTCATGGTGTAATTGACTTATGCCAAGTTCGTGATATTCGTAACGTCCGTACCAGCGATGTGCCTAATTTAGTCAAGCTTGCGGGAGTTTTGTCTTGGAACATTCCGAGAACCGAGTCGGAGAACGAAGAGTTCATAGACTCTTGCTTTGAGTTAGTCATGACAAATGGTTCTATTGTGAGATTACAGGCTTGTAACAGACTGATACGTGACGAATGGGTCAATAACTTACAAAAACTCCGGATATACTGGACTTTGAAAAAACAAGAAGAGCTGATCAGAGTAATGAATTTGAGAGATACAAACATGAAGTTGGCGAATTTACCAGACGATTTCTATGAATCAGTTGTGTCAACGGATGAATCCCCAAATAAATGGGAAATATCCAGAGCTCAAACTGATCCTTACATTTATAATATATCCTCTTGGACTATCGACAAACCAATAATGATGAGTGGTGTGTTGTACCAAAAACGGAAAAAGCACAAGAGTTTCAGAAAGTTTTTTGTGATACTATGTCCAGGGTTTTTGATATTATATGACATGTTTCAAAGAAGTAAGAGGTCTGGTACCATCAAACCTACTGCGTTTTATAAGCACTACACCTCCATTAGTTTGAGCAATTGTTATGTTTTTTGCAACTTTTCAAATGATCTGGATTTGGTTTCAAACGACCGTATGTTGGGACATGTCAGTCCGGCTGGTCACTCTTCACCACGGATTTACTCGGACGGTTGGAAAAGTTCAGAAGATGAAAACTCACGTCATTTTACGGTCTGGTTTGGATCCAAGAGAATGATGCTTAGAAAGCTTAAAAGTGCGGGAAAGTTGAATGGTTTTGCTCATGAGAGCGATGATTCTGATGAAAGTTCTGACGATGGATCTGACGCTTCGAACTCAGAGACACCAAAGAAAGACACAAAGGGTAAAAGAGGAATTTTAAAGTCGGTCTCGAAACTTGGTGTTACTGGTAGAAGTATGGTTTTTTTGACGCGATCAAGAGTGGAAAGGGATTTGTGGGTTACTAAGCTGTTGAATGAGATTGAACGGTTCTCTATTGAGGATGATGAGGAAATTCAACTATCATGAGTCGAATTGCTATTGAATTTATGCAGATACATAAAAAAATTAATTAAAGCTAATAATTAATAACGATAACAAAAATTTATTTTTCATTATACAGCTTTCCACACGTGACACATTTCATCCCAGCCAACACTTGCAGCGAATCCGTTTCCCCACAAAGACCAATCGCAGCCAATGACAAACTCTTTGTGCAAATCGAAAGTGTTGATCAACGAATGTCCATGGTAAAGTTTACTATTCAAAAATCTTGCTTTATCATCTGTTTGATCTTTCCACACTTTGCAAGTCATATCGTAAGAGCAACTCAATAGAGTATCTGAAAAATGTGGAGACCATGAAACTCTGCGAACTGCAAAATCATGGCCTATAAGTTTGTTGAGCGGAGAAGGTCCTGTTTTGATTCCACTAGGCAAGACTTGATGTTGAATGTTTGGAACTGTTCTCAAATCCCAAATTTTGATCGATTTATCGACAGAGGCAGTTGCTATAACTGTTGGTCTATACTTATTGTAGTCACACGACAGAATTTCCATACCATTATGAGCGATGAAATCGAGCTGAAGTGGTTGTGGGGACCTGATATCCCAAACCTGACAATGAGAAGATGAGTTGACTGAGATCAACACTGATGGGTCGTGAGGGGAGAAAGTCGCGTGATAGACACAATCACGATCAGGATTTTGAGGAGATGGTTTGGATGTTGATAAAGGTGGATTAATGCTTGGGTCGGTTTTTGCAGACAGATCTTTTGCACTGGAGAGAGTCATCATGGACTGGTCTCTATTTGGAGTCCATATTTTAACCGTTCCATCCCACGAGGAAGAGCAAAACATGGATTTATCCACAAGATTCCAGTTAACAGAAAACACTTCTCGCTGATGTTCCTGGTACTTCTTTATTGGGAAATTTTGCAAAGTGATATCAAAAAGGGAGATAGATCCATCACCGGAACATGTAACAACTTGGTTCTCATGTAGTTCGGACCATGCGACGTCAAAGAGACCGTCCTGTGTCATGAATCCAACATCTTCTGTGATCATTCCGTTGTCCTGGATGGATAAGATCGACAACTTTCCATTCCCCACTAGTCCGTAGTTTGCAGCACCAGCGACTGCCAGCTTGTTGTCGTAGAAAGGAGAGTATTTGCACGAGTAGCCATTGAAGCCAGTAGTTCGATACGACAGCATTAGTGTAATGATGATTCAAAGATGCTGATTTGTCGCCATCCGGGTTTAGTGATACGATTATGAAAAATTATAGAACGGATAATCGAGAAGAATTCATGAGTTTTTTTTATCGTTGAGCCCGATATTCGTTATCAAAGAAAATTATTGTGATTTCTTCGAGTTTTGCACCGCCACACATTATTTTTCTACACGGTGGCTAGTGCACGGATTTTACAACCAAATTCATCAAACGTGATCGATCATGTATATTAAAATTGAGTTAACAGACTCTATGAACAATGTTAGCAACACTGGTAATGCGAATTATGGTGAGGTAACCATGGTATCATTTTTCCTCGTTGAGTACGTCAGAAGTTAAAGGAGATGAATCATTATTCCAATTCCCCGTGGAGTTGAACTTATCTGTTCTTGAGGTATCAACGGTTTTCACGTCGTCTTCGTCCAGCGTCTTGGAAGCATCTTCGTTCGTCATCGAGAAAAAAGGAGAACTAGGCATAGTTATTCCGTGTCTGCGTTGGACTTGATCGGTAGGAATGACTGGTTTGCGTTTATCGTCAGTAGCACCAATAAAGTGTTGGAACATTGCGCCAAAATTATCGTTAACGTCAAAACAAGGCTGTGTTTGGCCAGTATCCGCATCCTTTGGAGTGACATCAAACTTATCCTTTGGCGTCTTCTCAAATCTAAAATTCAAAGGTGAACCTGATTTTGATCCTTTGACAGGACCTTGCGCTCTACCTGTCATTACGCGATAAATTTCTGGATCATCTTCAAACTGACCATCAGCCGGTTCCTCCTCTTCGTCGTGCGTAAAGAGGTTATTAATCCATTGGTCGTTTGGCGAACCTTTAGAAGGCGATCCTGGGTTTTCAGAGTTGGAAAATGACTCAATGAGGCGGTGTATACTTGGCGATATCTCATGGATAAGCAGTGATTGCGGGGCGTCGTTGTTGTTCTGCTGGCTGTTGTTGCTGCTGCTGCTAGGTGGCTGGTTTTCTTTATCGTCATCGTCGAGTGGAATCAACGTCGTATTGAGCTTTGTAGCGTTGATTGGCAGGTCGTCATCCTCGTCAGAGGAAGGTGTGTTGGTTTTGCTGGCAGCTTTTTTGGTTAAATTGGCGTGTTGGAATAAAGGATCAAGATCTGTGAGAGGTTGTTGGTTTCCAGGAGCAAGTGGCGATGATTTCGGTTCCCCGGTGAATCTACTTCCACGACCTGTTTTACTTTTGCTGGCAACGATCGCCGCGAGCGGTGACGACGAACTTGTATGTATCGGAAACTCACCTTCTTCAACAGCACGAGATCTCTGTGTTTTTTGTCTCTTTCTTGCATGGGAAACTGCGTCCAAAGAGGTAGCAGGAACAATCGGTTTGGCATAAGGTCCATCAACAAGCCCTTTTGAGCCCAGTTCACCACGTTCGCGTAAAAGCTTCACCTCATTTCGTGCATGCAAATCTGTACAAACGGCACATAGAAGTCCTGAATTACCGAATTCAAAGATCCCATCTCTGTGGAACTTGTACGGAGCATTAGACGTTGAAGTACAGTTGACACATTTTGAGTGGACAGGAGTAGCAGAGTTTTTAGTGGCAGCAGCAGTACTCACGTCGCCAATTTTCACGACTGAACTGATGAAACTTTTATTCTTTTTGGCTCGCGTTGGAGCATCACTAGCTTTCATCAGTTTTTCGAAATTAGAGAAACGTGAAGCAATCGCGTTTTCGCGAGACTCCAACGACTCAGAGCCACTTTCTTTGAGATCTGCGAGCATTATACGGTGTGCGAGGGTGTTTTGACTGATAAAAGGAAGTGATTGAGTTCTTGTTGCCAATTGAGGGGCGCTGTTCAATTGTTTTTTTGAGTTCTCAGAATTTGTAGGGGCCAGTGGTGGTGCCAGTGGTGCTTGCATCGATGATTGTATTGTTGTTGTTCCTGTTGGTAGTGGTGGGGCAGATGCGGGACTACTAGAGTCTAATTGTGTTGTACTTCCTGGTGCCCGGTTATTACTCATTGTAGTAACATTGTGCACCGCGTTGAGACGAAGTTTCACTTCCAACGTATCGGTTCCGGCGCCAGATCCACTCCCGTTGTACAAACTAACAAAATTTTTGCAAATTCTTCCTGTAATTATGACTGGTGAACGTCGTTCAACGAGTTTGGAATATAAGCCAAATCCAACAAATGGCTCATCCGGTTCGACAACATCCTTCGAATATATCGAGTAATCTGCTCCCTTTTGAAAGCATTCAGGGGACATGCTTGACACGAGATCCATACATTTCTTTAAATCAATACAGCCAATAACAGCTCCATTATGGGGAGGTTGTGGTGGTAGCTGAATGATTTTGGAACTTAAAGGCCGTTTAGACCGGACTAAAAAAGTGGTGGTGTTGTCAAACGTGTACAACACCTTTAAAATGATGTTTTGCGTGTAAGTTTGTACCTGGGAGTTGCTCATGGTGTCCGCACGTTTGCTTACTCTCTCGGGTACTTGGAAACTTCAGAGATGAAAATTCACTTAAGTTTAAACTTAAGAGTTTTTTACGTTCAACCTGATATTTCGTGTCTGGCCCTGTGCAAAAGGTAAACAATAGCCCCTTACTATATGAAACTTATACCGGCAAACTATACGTGCCGTTTTAGGCACACTGCGTACGCCGCTTCCACGCTAATCACGTCTAAACACGTTTGTAACGAGGCTGCGGCCGCGTTTTTCCTAATTCTGCCAGACGCGAAAAAAAATTATACATATCAAAAGACACCGAATTAGCGAGTCAAGCATACTAAATGATCGATCCTATTCTCTGAGTATGCTGAGTCAGCATGTGAGTAGAACCGCACGCCAGTCTCGTTGATACGGGTGAACCCTCCTGTTAATAATATGGTAATTCCAGGTGCCCTGTTTTAGATTACTTATGTGCCCCTTTTGGCGTGACTGCCAAATCAAATTGCGGGTATACTTTATGATCTTGATTTTTCCTTTTTACTTTTTCACTATAGAAATATTTGGCTCTCTCCTACTTTAAATCACTGGTTATACACCATTCTGACCAATAAATTAGCAATGTGTACCAGACAATTGGCACTGGCAAATAAATGATGCTCCATTTGTTTCAGTTAACATGAGTCACTGAGGCAAATGGAGGATGTTGAAGACTTTTGATTGGTTGTTTGTACCTCTCATCCACTTCCTTTTTGGAGATTTTCTTCAGTTGCATTGTCTCGGCATCTTCAAGAATTAAAGTCTTGTAATAGCTCCACTTGAAAACTGTCCACAAAGTATGGTAGAACTTGAAGTTCGGCCACAAAGTTGCAGGAAATTCGATAACGCAATTTTGATGTGCTTGCCATAACATGTAATCACTCAAACGTGTGTGTCCAGAAGTTCTAACCAGTATATCAACAGGATCCGCTTTTCCTTCGTAATAGAAATTATTTTCCAGTTCCTTTTCATCGATCTCGTCGACTGAAAGCTCTCCGTTCTTCACTTTCTTTGCGATCTCACTAACGGAATGAACAATATCGTCTCTTGAAGTGTATGGGAATGCAATGAACAAAGTCTTTTCGGTATACTTGGCTGTCACTTCTTCAAGTTTCTCCAAATCAGCCATGACATCGTCAGGAACCAGACTTCTGTTTCCCACGATCTTGATACCAACATGATATTTGTGACAGAAGTTATTTTCATGGACAATGTAGGCCAATCTTGACTTCAATAAAGTGAAGATAGTATCGATTTCAGCTTGAGGCCTGTTGAAGTTCTCAATAGAAAAAGCGTAAACGGTGACATGTTTGACACCAATTCTTAAACAACAATCCATCACTTTGGCCAATGCCTCTGCACCAGCTCTGTGTCCTTCCTTCAATGGCAATCCTGCATTTTTAGCGTACCTTCTATTACCGTCCATCACAAAGGATACATGGTTTGGAACAGGTCCTGATTTTGTTAGTATAAGTCGAGGTACTCTGTATTTGCTGCTCAAACTTACCAGTTTTTAAAATCTGAACCAGGAAGTCTTGACACAACCCATTGACCATGGTAATACCTGGTATACGGTTAATCACTGAGAGGGCGAGAGCAGACATAATCAAGTTTTATGTATCTAGTAGGTTTTTCCAGGTGATAACAGATATCTATCAATAGAATTCCAAAAAAACCACAAATTTATGGTGCAATAAGGACACTATTAGTAGGTTTTTGTATAATCAAAATAACCATAATCACTTGATACATAGGTTTCCCACAAAATAGTACCTTCAGTAATTATAATTTTGATCCCCTTTTTCTTGATTTATTTTTTGACGCAACTTTCACCGTAATTGAAAGTTGACAGATGGCACAGCACAGCCATCTTTGGTAGCAACTTTAACTTATATCGATGAATAGACAACGAAAGGGATATCAAATTTTTCTTATACATCAGTAGTAATCAGACATAAAATTACAATGAATTTGTTCAAATTACAACTACACGATTTCAGCTTTTGACGGCAACAGTTCATTTTGTTTAAAGAAGGAATAATGAAGAGATACCGACCAAACCAGCCGCAATCGCATATTGTAACGAGTCTAGATGTTTCCCACCTGCATCACTACTTGACCCGGAAGAACTAGATGAGCTGCTGCTTCCAGAGCCACTGGATGCAGATGATCCAGAGTCAGAACCAGAAGAGCCACCGGCCGCAGCGGAGCCACCGGCCGCAGCGGAGGCGCCGTCTGCACTCTTAGAACCTTTACCGGCTGCACTCTTAGAAGCACCAGAGCCACTCTTGGAGGCAACACCAGCACCACTTGAAGCTGCACCAGCACCACTTTTTGAAGCGGCACCGGCACTAGAACCTGCACCGGACTTGGACGCAGCCGCTCCTGAACTTTTGGAAGCAGCTGCTCCACTAGAAGCTCCAGATGCTGCAAAGTTCACTGCATTCGGAGCATCCTCAACAACAGCCTGGGCAATAGTGATTTGCGATAGAGATGCCAGCACAGCAATGAAAACGGTATTTGTGAGCTTCATAATTCAAAACGTAGATGGTAAGAGAAATTTATAAGGGTCAAATTTATGATGAAGTTCAGAGGAATTAGGCTCAATTTATAGTTGACTTGAAATGTTCCTAAATTTATCTCCACTTCGGTTTCGGGAACACTCAACTCCGAGTAGGTGCTTCTATTAGATTCTAATAAATATGTAAAATGTCTTTTATAAGCTGCTCTGAAGCTGCGCCTTCAACATGAGATTAAAAAACGACGCGGGCTTTTCTATCGAGCAAGCAACTTTTATCAATACAAATGTCTAGATCCACTGCCACCAGCAGAAAGCACGTAGTATTTCCTATTATTAAAATTCACTCAAAGTGTGCACTGTTATTTCCAGTTCAGGCTAGTTGGAGTGCAATTTTGACAAGACTTTCCTTTTTCTTTGCTGCAAATTCGGAGTGGCACAATAGGCGACCAAATGAATTTTGTGGGGTGCATCCCGAGACTATGAAACTTTGAGCGACACCTTGTGTTAAAGTTTAAACGATTTGTTGGTTTCAATACCTCATAGCAAAAGCTTCCCAGCCATATGCATGATTGCTTTTTTACCTTTAGAAATTAAAACCTTCGGTCAAGATCTTCGAGTCATAACTAAAGATATAAATAGTAACCGTATGGTGTATTGCTTATGCAGATGGACAGTTGGGTGATTGCTGCGGATCACTCCTCAGCACCGCAGTAACACCAACTTCTACAATACAATTGATGAGCGTTCAAAGCGACAAGCCACCACTCACTCACAAGCCACACTAAGGGGCACAGAGGTACCGTGCCATGATGCGCCACATTGAGTCAGAGATTACATAATATATCCACACCCTTGCACCCTTAATTATTCGAAGATTGTGGTATTTTTTTTTTGCCATCGCTACTTCTAAGTCTCGTCTACTATACACAAAGGAGGGCAAAATTGAGACATAATTCAATTGTAAACGTCGAGCTAGAAGTCCTAATAGATTCTTGACGATGTTTTTAACTAGAAGTGAATATGACCGTGGAGTGTCGACGTTTTCCCCAGAGGGACGTTTGTTCCAAGTTGAATACTCTTTAGAGGCCATCAAGCTGGGTTCGACGGCCATTGGTATTTGTACAAGTGAAGGAGTCATTTTGGGTGTTGAAAAAAGAGTCACATCTTCATTGCTTGAGAGCGACAGCATTGAGAAAATTATGGAAATTGACAGACATATTGGATGTGCTATGTCTGGATTAACAGCCGACGCTAGATCTATGATTGATCACGCTAGAGTGGCATCTGCGCAACACGATTTGTATTACCATGAGCCAATAGGAGTGGAATCTTTGACACAATCTGTTTGTGATTTGGCACTCAGATTTGGTGAAGGAGCTTCGGGAGAAAAAAGACTCATGTCTAGACCATTTGGTGTTGCTCTTCTTATTGCAGGATATGACGAAGAACAAGGACCTCAATTATACCATGCCGAACCTTCTGGAACGTTTTACAGATATGATGCAAAGGCTATTGGATCTGGATCTGAAGGCGCTCAAGCTGAATTGCAAAATGAGTATCACAAGTCTTTGACTTTAGCAGATGCTGAACTTTTGGCTCTCAAGATATTAAAGCAAGTTATGGAAGAAAAGTTAGATTCTAAAAACGCACAATTGGCAAGTGTGACCAAAGAACACGGATTCAGAATTTATGATGTGAGCGAAATTGCCAAGATTATCGAAACATTGAAAGAACAGGAGCAGGAGGATGCTGAAACTAATGAGTAGTTGATATAGTTTAATCGATCTGGCTTACGACGTGACCGACGAGCAAAGCGACTCGTTCGCCAATTTTTCGTTTGTAAAAGCACCCCATCAAATGACTTGCAAAACGTGTCATTAGGAGTAGTTATGCTATGCCTCCCTCCCTGTACAAGCAGACTCTAGCTTATCGATACAACCGATTCAATCGATTATTACTTATACACACTTGGAAGTTATACAATGGGACCAGTCAACCTATGTGTTGGGGTGACCGTTCACGACTAACACGGGTTTCTCACCCCCATACCTTTCGATTCCTCAATCAACGCAAGACCAAAGAACTCGCTCTGTTCGCCCGCCTCTCTCCTCATCCTTGCAACATATCAATAGCCGAAGAATACTCTGGGAAGTCTTTCAGCTTCGTTGCAATGGCTTTTTCCAACTTATTTGCATTCTTGTAGAATGTTGTATTTTCACCATTATATTGACGACAATTGTTGAAAATCAATTTGCAATCGTAAATAAAGTCTTCAAAGGTTTCATATGCATTATTTTCAAGTTTGACTTCCATGGTACTCAAATCCATTGGTTCCTTAATCAGTTCGTAATAGTCAGGAACCTCTTCTTTATTGACAGGTTGTAAGAATGGCCAGTTCGAAGGATGATTCTGCATTTCTGTTAGCAAAGTGAGCATAACAAGATGATGAGGACCTCTTTTAGGTTTTTGAGCAAGCTCATCCATCTCTGCTGTCCATCCGGCTTCACGAACTCCAGGTATCGTGAGAGGATCCAACGGTTTACTACCAGGCTTGAGGAACTGTTTCATTCCAGGTCGCACAACGTGTGATTGACTCAATGATCTGATCTTTCTCAAAATTGCAGCCTTCTGCAATGTAAGTATCTTGGGAGTGTCCAAATACCGAATTCTAGGTAAAATAGAGCACTGCATCAACGTACCACCTTCATAATCTTTGATGTAACCCATCCAAATCTTTTTTGCGAGTGTGATTTCCTTAGTGAAACCTTGTTTTTTGAAATATCCAATAGCGTAATTATCGGCGTAAGTCAAAAAATATTTGATTTTGGTAGTTGACGTGACATAATCTTTCAAGTGATTCATTAAATGTGCACCATAACCTCTAACTTGCTCTGTTGAAGAGATGGCACAAAACACAATTTCTGCAAACTCATGACTTTCAAAAGGACGGTAAGTGATACCACCCACTACAGTCATTGGCTTTCTGACAACTGCAATGGAGACATGTGATCTATCGTAAACTAGTCTAGCAATGTATGCCTTTGGCATTTCTGGAAGTTGCTTTTGGAAGATGTTTTTTAAGCCGGTTAAAATCATCATATTGTCTCTTGTATTATCGTTGTTCACCACTCTGAATTCAATTCTTCCCTCCTTCTCTTCAATAACTGATGGTCTTTCTTTGTACGTGTAGTGATGACCATCAAACTCGAATGACATCACCCTTTTACTTTCTTCCTCATCCACAGCATCCTGATCATCTTGGTCTTCATCATCATTACCAGCCTGTTCCGATTTTGTTTCCTCGGTATTAGTGGTAGGTTCTTCCTTCTTTACTTCGGTGTCGATGTCTTTGGTCTCTGTACTATCTGTTTCATTGGTGTTCTCAAGCTTTACTTTTTTATCCTCATGCTCGGCATTGATTTCCTCATCTTCAACCTCTTCAGCCTTTCTCTTGAGGTCCTCTGTCATTGTGTCTAGACGGTGATGGCGTATAAGTTAATGAACAATCAATACCAAGTTGTTTAGGCAGTGTAATTATTTTTTAATTTGAAAAGTTCAACAAGCCATGCAAGTGTATGGATGTTTTGGTTCAGCAAATATCGACCCGTCGAGTCGAGTCGACTCATATTTTTTTTTTTTTTTTTCAGTCAGATATCAATGCAATAAATAGGAAGAAGTCAAAAATTGACTCAGTGGAAATCATTTTAATTAAAAACGTGAAAAGTTGTAAAATATATATTGATAACATTTTCTTAAAAACCTTTTTTTTTCACCAGAACAAACCTTTTAGTGAATCCTTTGGTATCACGAATTTGTCTCTTCTGGCTCGATCTGTTTAGCTCTTTGGATACTGTTTCCCATCAATCAAGAGCAAATATGGTTTCTGGAAAAATGCTGGTCTTGCCCGGACCACAGGCACTGTCAAGCTTCCGGGTTTCTAACTTGGTGGCTGATATCGATAGACTTGTGAACTCATCCGTGGTGACCTCAATTCGTTCATGCCAGGTCCACTATGTTCATTACAAAGGTTCATTGGACTCACAGACTCAATCTAAACTGGAGGCTCTATTGAAATATGATAATGAATTAGACTTGTCTGATCCATTAAACCAAAAATTGAGTGAATTGGTTAAACTTGGAAATGATGACGTTTTCCAAGTTGATGCCGACACTTACTTGGTGAGAGTTTTACCTAGACCAGGTACTATCTCTCCATGGTCTTCTAAAGCCTCTAATATCGTTGAGGTTTGCGGTCTCGGCGAACACATCGATCGTGTCGAGAGAGGTATGGCTGTTCTTTTGCAAGTTAGACCAGGATTCCCAATCATGGAGTACTCTGCCAAGGACAACCACAGTTGTCTTGCTTCGATCTACGACAGAATGACTCAATCGCTTTACATCAACGAACAAATTCCAAAATATAATGATTTGTTTGAAGAACATCAACCAAAGCCTTTGGCTTATGTTGACGTGATCTCATCAAAGGATAATCTTTTGGAAGCAAACAAAAAACTGGGTCTTGCTCTTGATCAAGGTGAAGTTGAATACCTCTACGAAGCCTTCAAAGAGACTTTGGGCAGAAATCCAACTGATGTTGAATTGTTCATGTTTGCTCAAGTCAACTCAGAACATTGTAGACACAAGATTTTCAATGCTGATTGGAAGATCAATGGTAAGAAACAAGACATGTCGTTGTTCCAAATGATCAGAAACACTCATAAATTGAATCCAAATTACACCATCAGTGCTTACAGCGATAATGCCGCTATTTTCCAAGGTTCCGAAGCTTATTTCTATGCTCCAGATGCTAAAAACTCCAACAAATGGAGCTCCAAGAAGGAAACTGTTCACACTTTAATTAAGGTTGAAACTCACAACCATCCAACTGCAGTTTCTCCATTCCCTGGTGCTGCGACTGGTTCTGGTGGTGAGATCCGTGATGAAGGTGCTGTTGGACGTGGTTCCAAGTCCAAGTGTGGTTTATCTGGTTTTTCTGTGTCTGACCTCAACATTCCAAATTTGAAACAGCCATGGGAACTTGATGTTGGCAAACCAGCTCACATTGCTTCTCCATTGGATATTATGGTGGAAGCCCCATTGGGATCTGCTGCTTTCAACAATGAATTCGGACGTCCATGTATCACAGGTTACTTCCGTACCTTGACAACCACCGTTACCAATGCTGACAAAAAGGAAGAAATCCGTGGTTTCCATAAACCAATCATGATTGCTGGTGGTATGGGTGCCGTCCGTCCACAACTTGCATTGAAATCAGACCATAAGATCACCCCAGGTTCTGCCATCATTGTTCTTGGTGGTCAATGTATGTTGATTGGTCTCGGAGGTGGTGCCGCTTCTTCTGTTTCATCAGGCGAAGGTTCCGCTGACCTCGATTTTGCTTCCGTTCAAAGAGGAAACCCAGAAATGCAAAGACGCGCACAACAGGTTATCGATGCTTGTAACGCTTTTGGTTCAAACTCTCCTATTCAATGTATTCACGATGTTGGTGCAGGTGGTCTTTCTAATGCTTTACCCGAACTTGTTCACGATAACGATCTCGGTGCTAAGTTTGAACTCCGTGATATCTTATCTTTGGAACCAGGTATGTCCCCAATGGAAATCTGGTGTAACGAATCTCAAGAACGTTATGTTTTGGGTGTCAGTCAACAAAATCTCGAACTTTTCAAAGAAATCTGTGAAAGAGAACGTTGTCCTTACGCCGTTGTCGGTGTTGCTACCAACGAGCACAGACTTGTCTTGACTGATCGTTTGTTAGGAACTACACCAATTGATCTTGAAATGAGTCTTTTGTTTGGTAAACCACCAAAAATGTCTAGACAAGATAACACCAAACCATTGCTCTTACAACCTGTCAGTGTTCCTGGTGAAGTTGCAGTTGCTGAAGCTCTTTCCAGAGTTTTGCAACTGCCATCTGTTGGTTCCAAGTCTTTCTTGATCACTATTGGCGATCGTACCGTCACCGGTTTGATTGACAGAGACCAATTTGTTGGACCATGGCAAGTGCCAGTTGCTGATGTCGGTGTTACTGCTACCTCTCTTGGTGATGAGCTCATCAGCACTGGTGAAGCTCTTGCAATGGGTGAAAAGCCAACTTTGGCACTTATTTCTGCTGCTGCTTCCGCACAAATGTGTGTTGCTGAGTCTTTGCTCAACTTGTACGCTGCCGACGTGAAATCTCTCGACTCTGTTAAATTGTCTGCCAACTGGATGGCTCCAGCTGGCCAACCAGGTGAAGGTGTTGCTTTATACGAAGCCGTTCAAGCAATTGGTCTTGATTTATGTCCAAAGCTAGGTGTTTCCATTCCGGTTGGAAAGGATTCGATGTCAATGAAGATGTCCTGGTCCGACAAAGAAGTTGTTGCTCCAATGTCGTTGGTTATAACTGCTTTCGCTGGTGTCGAAGACACTTCTCGTACCTGGACTCCTGTTCTCCAACATGAAGAAAACACTGTTTTGGTTCTTGTTGATCTTGCCGCTAAGGCCTCTTCCAAATCTCTCGGAGGTTCCGCTCTTGCTCAAGTTTACAAACAAGTTGGTAATTCTTGTCCAAAGGTTCACGATGCTGCTATCTTGAAGGGTTTCTTGAACGCTCTTTCGAGTCTCCACAAGAAATTCGATGTTTTGGCATACCACGACCGTTCTGATGGTGGTTTGGTGGTGACACTGTTGGAGATGGCTTTCGCCGGCAGAGCAGGTTTGAACATCGATGTTAAGGAATCTTCCGGTGATGCCTTCACTGCTCTGTTCAACGAAGAGCTTGGTGCAGTGTTCCAAATCCGTCAAAGTGATTACTCAGCATTTGTGTCCACCCTTGCCTCTCACGGCATTAGTGAAGAGTACGTTTCTGCATTGGGTGAACCAGTGTTTGATCATGAACAAAACATCCGTATTGCTGTTAACGGTTCTTCTGTTATTGAAAAGTCTCGTGGTGAGTTGCAACAAACTTGGTCTCTCACTTCGTACCACATGCAAAAACTCAGAGACAATCCACAATCTGCTGAGCAAGAGTTCCAAGCCATTCTCGATAACCAAGACCCTGGTCTTACTTACAAGTTAACCTTCGATCCTGCTGACGATCTCGCAATCTCGACTCTTTCTACAAGACCTAAGGTTGCTATTCTCAGAGAACAAGGTGTTAACGGACAACAAGAAATGGCTTGGTGTTTCCAACAAGCAGGTTTTGAGTCTTACGATGTTCACATGACCGACATCATTTCTGGTAAAGTGTCGTTGGACGACTTTGTTGGTTTGGCAGCATGTGGTGGATTCTCATATGGTGACGTCTTGGGAGCCGGTAACGGTTGGGCTACTTCTGTGTTGTACAACGATAATGCAAGGGCTCAATTCTACAAATTCTTCCAAGAGAGAGACGATACTTTTGCATTTGGTGCTTGTAATGGTTGTCAATTCTTGTCCAAGATTAAGAGTCTGATTCCAGGAACTGAGAACTGGCCTTCTTTCGAAAGAAACCGTTCTGAACAATACGAAGCCAGAGTCACTACTTTGGAAGTTGCTGAGGAAAATGCCGAGACTCCGTTGATTTTCTTCGACGGTATGCGTGGATCTCGTTTGCCTATTGCTGTCGCTCACGGTGAGGGTAGAGCTTCTTTTGGCGAAAACGAAAAGAACCTTCCTGGTTTCTTGAGCCAAGGACTTGTTGCTGTCAGATACGTTGATAACTACGGTCTTCCGACCGAGAAGTTCCCATTGAATCCTAACGGTTCTCCAAACGGTATCGCCGGTATTAGAACTCCGAACGGAAGAGTTCTTGCCATGATGCCTCACCCAGAGAGAGTTTGTAGATTGCAAGCTAACTCTTACTATCCAGCCAAGGAAGCTGAATCTTGGGGTGGATATGGTCCTTGGATCAGACTTTTCAGAAACGCTAGAAAGTGGGTCGCTCAGAACGAACAATAAGAGTATGTATGTTAGATAATTAATAAAGTAATTTGTGTTTGAGATCACGGCATGGAGTACATGCTAATTAGGCTATTCAAGTCAGTCAAAATTAAGTGAACAAATTAAGTACATACTCCAACTATTACTAAGATGTATAGAGGTCTATAATAACTATATATACCATTTTCCACCCTTTGTTTGCTCATCGTTTGTTTCGTTTGCTCGTTAATCTTTACTTGCAGTTGCAAGAGCAATCAACGCTCCATCCTCCACCCTCACACCATCTGGAACCTCTAGTCTACCGTCAAACATATCTTTGACACCTTGAACCCCCTCAAGTCCAGCCCTCACCTTTTCAAAAGCAATCTCCAAATCACTCCACTTCGAGACAACCAAAAGAACATGAGAAGCACTTTCAGTTGGTTTTATCGAATTCAACTCGTCACCTGAATTTTTCTTGTTTGAGAAATAATCACCACTTTTCACGTAAATTGACTGATCGTATCCATCGGGATAGCCTGCTTCAGTGAAGATTGCCGTGAAATTCGTGGCCACTCTAACGTGATAGCCAAACATCGATTTGGCGCCAATGACTCCATATGCTTCCAAAGGTGAAACAACCTTCTTTGTTTTCAGATTAACCGTCACCCTCACACTAGTTGGAACCTCTGTAGTTAGCTCTAATAATTGTTCTTCGCCAATATTGACGAACTTAGTGGTGTTAGTTTTCTTTGCCTTTTTCACCTTACCAGAAGCTGTTTTTTGTCTTGCAGGAGGTTTCTTGAACACAGTAAGCCCCTCTTTATAATTGTCGTAAACCCTGTTGTTTTGCATAAACGGTAACGTGGAAATTTTAGGCAATTTCTTTGCGTATTCAAAATTTTTTAGTGTCTTTTGGTCAAACGTAGTCTTCACAAGATAAGGAGGAGTAACAAAATATTGCAACAGAGTAGCAAGCAAAAGCGATTCACTACTGAAGTCCTTAGGTTTCTGACTTTCATCCTCTTCGGAAAACACTTTTTTACCTGCACTCTCTTTCTGCTCCATGGTGTCTTCCACTTCAAGAACCACAACTTCTCCTACGTTGTAAGAACATGCTGCCTTAGCTATCTGATATGCAGTATGCGTCACTTGTTGTAAGTTTTGGCAGTTTGATCTCGAAATACAAGTCGATGGAACACAAAGTGTAAATTGTTGTTTAGGCAATGATTTTATTGGCACCGTTGACACAGTTGGCTGCTTCTCCTCAGAGCTTTCTTTGGTAGGTTGCGACGATGGCTAAGGCGGTTAGTATTATGAATCTAGAAGTGTCACGTTGCTATATGACTTACCATCTTGATCTGGCTGGCCCTTAGGTTGTCTTGGTGTACCAGTCTGTTTCTACACTATAGAATTAAAGATCTCGAAGATCAGAAAATTTTCGTAATTTTTTTTAGCCACAACTACGAATTGTGGCGGTGTTCCTGATAAGGGAGAGATTTTGTGGGAGTCGGAAAAAAAACCGAGATAAGTAAGTCATACTTTTTCAATAACAAGAACGTCAATCAATACAAGCAATTATGGTCTTAGTGGCAGCAGGACAACTCTGTGCATCTTCTATTTTGAAGGATAACGGCTTGACAGCCGTCAAACTTATTGCAAAAGCTTCGGCACTCAAATGCAAAGTGCTCTTTTTACCAGAAGCTTCTGACTACATTGCTAAGAATGCTGCACACTCAAAGGAAATTGTTGAAAGTGTTGAGAAATCACCTTTTGTCACTGCCATTCAAGCCAAATTGAGAGAGCTCAACAAAACTGGGGATTCACTTTCTGTTTCTGTGGGAATTCATGAGCCTTCAGAAACCTCTGACAGAGTGAAAAACACATTAATTTGGTTGAACGAGGCTGGTGAAATTGTTCAAAGATACCAAAAAATTCATCTTTTCGATGTTGATATAAAAAACGGGCCTATTCTCAAAGAATCACAATCTGTTGAGCCTGGTAACGAAGTGTTAAAACCGTTTGAAACAGCTGTTGGTAAAGTTGGACTCGGTATTTGTTACGATCTGCGGTTTCCAGAATTAGCATTACGTCTTAGAAGCGAAGGAGCAGAGGTGTTGACATACCCGTCTGCATGGACTATGAAGACTGGCCCACACTTTCATTTGTTGGCGCAATCGACTGCAGTTTTCACACAGACATACGTGGTGATGCCTGCTCAAAAGGGTAAACATCGTCTGGATAATGGTGAGCCATCCACTAGAGAGTCGTTCGGTCACAGTTGTATCATTGATCCGAACGGAACAATTCTTGCGCAATGTTCTGACATAGATGATGTTGAGGACATTTGTGTTGCTGACATTGATTTGTCAAAGTTGGAGATCATGCGGAAGAATATGCCGTTATGGGAGCAACGGAGACCAGACGTGTTCGGTTATAAGGTCTGAACTTCGTGAACTATGTGGCAGTTGATCAGTTTGCGGTCCAATGTGACTAGAACAGTCATTCCAATCACGCTCATAAACGATCTACCTTGCATTTGCTCGTTGCTCGTCATTTACTTGTTCTCCGATGAGCCGTTATGCACAGCCACATTCAACTTGAAAATTTACACTCAAAGGCGCAAGCGGCTTTTTATTTTTTTTTTATCACGCCCTCTTGCAGTGAGTGAGCCTATTCGGATCGGTGGGGATAGATGCCGTTGTTTTGCTGGTAAAAAACACTGCAACCTTTTTTTATAAATAGGAACCTACTTGTCCTCAATCAATTGAATTCAATCTACAATTAAAAAAATATTAATAAACAAACATGTCAATGTTCAAATCCCTCCAAGGAGTTCAAGGTGTAATTACCATATTGTAAGCATCCCACGTTGACAGCGGAGTTGACCGGTTCTCCTGTAACAGCTACTAACATCTTTTAGTCACTCACCAAAAGTCCCGCTTTCGATTAAGCTGCTCGAATTACTCAATAAAAATGCTACAAACAAGTCATCGGCACCAGAAAAACAGTCTAAGCTTAGGACTGCTTTGTTTGGTGCTGATAAAGGCCTAAAATACAAATATCAGGTTGATGTGTCTACCCGCTTCCCAACAATGGATCAATTCAATTTCATCAAGCAAACTCTGTCAATTCATCCATCATGTAAAAAGGCATTTAAAGAGGCATTCCCAGGGATGTCATCTTCGTACAAACATGTCATAGATTTGCAAAATCTCGATGGCCCGACACTACAAGAATTGGAGTCAAAGTCTCTTGATGAATTGACAACTGAAGGAGTTTTTAAACCACCTCTTGTTGTTGATTGGGACAACAAACTAATTGCCTCTGATGAAACCCAGCTTGCAAAATTGCTCAAAAACTACGATAAAAATGAAGAAGGAATTTAAAATAAGCAGTTAAAGTAAAGAATAAAGAATAATCCATCTTATGAAAAAATACTGAAAAAAATACCACCATCAATATAGCTCTTTAATAACCCATTCTTTTGATGATATATGTTTGAGCCAAAACTCCAAAAGTCATATCGAGACCTCTATTGATCCAATCGATGACCCATTCGCTTGGATCAACATCTTCGCTAGCCTCATCTTCCTCGAACTTGCCATCTAACCAGTTGCACCATCTCAAGGGGAATGGCTGTGAACGGTTAACAATTGTGAGATTGTGAGTTCTATCGATCAAAACAGCCGTGAACGAAAAAGAGCTGGCTTGATACTCATCAATGGTGACCGTCTCGCCCTCAGTGGAGGCTGCGGATGTCGCGTCGTCCTTGTTGACCGTTGTTGCGAGTAAACCAACATAAATTTTCGATCTCTTAACGTCTTTGTCAGTATCTTCTGTCTTTGCCTCTTCGCTTTTGATAACACTTTCGATGTTCGCATTGATCAATTTTTCACCATCTGAAAGTTTACCAGAAAATAATCCAAGATTCTTTGCAGAGTCTGTTGCAGCTGCTGATGATGAAATAATTCCACTCTCGGTAATATTGACTTGTATATCTCCGTCAACTTGTGCACGCATGACATTCTCAAAGTTGTTCTTCACATACTTAGTAAGACTGTGATAGTTTTTGAGATCATGGACCAATTTAATGTCAAGAATTTCGTCTCTGTTTGCATCGATATCATGTTGAATTCTTTCCAAAACTGTAGTGAGTTGAGATGAGAGCAGATTGAAACCTTTGTTCAAGGATCCGAGAGCGTGTTTAGTGTCCGGCAACTTTAACACCTTTTCCTTCTCTTCTTGAGTAAGTTCTCTGTCGCCTTCTAGGACACCTGTAATTCCGATCTCTTTGAAAGCGTTCTTTAAGTTGTCTTCAATAGTTTGTTCTTTTGCCAGTTTGATAGCAGATTCGGCCTGTTTCTGTGCAACTTCTCCAATAGACTGTGCTGTATCCCATAATGATGAAAATTGAGAAGTAACTTTCGCAGATCCTTCTTTGGACCACCAATTAGAGAGCGATGTGATAGGATCGTTGACTGGTTCCCTCGAAGCGGTTCTTTCTGTAGCCGAAGAAGTAGTGTTGGAAGGAGTCGTGTCATCATCATCACTTTGCTTGGAACTTTCCGCAGCAGCAGCGGCAGTTTGAGTATTCTCAGTAGGTTGTGTTGCCTTCTTTTCTGGTTCATTGGCTACTGGAGCATCCTTCTTTGGAGCATTCTTATCAGATGCTTCCAATTCATCCAAAAAATCTAAAATATCTTCATCTGTCTTGCCACTTTGGTCTGGTTTACTAGTGTTGCCATTCTTATCTTCAGGCAGAGAGTTGAGAAACTCAAAAACTTCGTCCTCTTCGGTCGATTTCTTTGACATTGTACACTATAGGTGTTTATCTGTCAGATTCAAGAAAGACAACAAATCGATGCTTGTCTAGCCGCCCAAATGTTTGTCGTTACTGTGAATCTTCGTTTTAGTTCTCAATTATTTCTCAAGAATGGAATTTTTAATGAGAAGAAAAAAAAAAAACTATTTTGAATTAGATTTCTACAACTTGTGTTTCTTCACAAATTACCAACAAATAACCGAAAAAACTCCTTCAAAATGCATCCAGTTTTGGACAGAGACAAGTTTATGAGTGAGTTGAACCGTTCCATCATATTCGTTGAATGTTTTACTAACACTAGTCCATCAGAATGCGAAGATCTGATTGATGCTCTCGAAGAATGTCACAGATCTGATTTCTTTGAAAAAGCTTTCGGAAAGTGCAACGTCATCAAACAAGATTTGACAAACTGTTTGCATAATGCCAGACTCGCTGCTGATAGGGAAAAAATCCTTGAGAGAAGAAAGAAAAATAAAGAATACGAACTCAAGAAGAAAAAAATGGAGGAGGAAGAGTACGGTAAAAATGCCTACTTGAAGAAAGTTATTGAAAAGGAGTACCAGAATAAAGTGAAAAACGAATCTGCCACAACTGGTCACTAACGCCAAAACACTACCTGTATATACTTGCGTTTTACCCCTTTTTGGTTAGATTTGTACAGAAGCAATATACGTTAAAAGACAAAATAGATACATAAACTTTCTAATCTTGGCGAGATTTGAGGTATCTTTTCACCACTTTGTCCTTAGTGATCACGTAAACAACAGCACCCCATCCAGACAGAGCGTCTCTGTCAGCAGCGTTCAACAAGGCTTGAGAAATCGTTTCAAAAAGGTCTTCTGGCTCCAAATTAGGTTCATAAAGTGCCTCGCACATACCGTACAGCTGGTCGCTAGCTGTTCCAGAAACAACAAAATCTTTAGCGTAATCTATGCATCCAATAAAATCAAACCCACATATGAATGGTTTGCCCGTTTTTGAGTTGATACCAGCAACCAATGGACCCACAAACCATGGACCAAATCTGCGCTCGTAAAGAGTAGATGACACCAAATTTGCGAAACTTTCAGGCTCAATTTCTCTTTCCTCTCTCATCCTGTACAAGTTAGTCTTCAACCTGAAATTTTCATGCACCGTTGTAACATCAGTGGCTAATCCTGTCAGCCCCAAGAACACGTGCCCAAGTTGAAACACTTTTTCAAAGTTATTTGCCACTCCCAACGATTGGTTACCCAATCTCAGGTCACACGCAATGGCAACGCAGTCTTTTCCCACCATCGCAACGGCAGTTCCACCTATACATACTTGTTAGCGATACTTTCATTTCCCAAACAATCATATTTTACACTCACCGTTAATTGAGCTTGGATCGGACATTTTTCTATAGTAGTACGAGCTCTTCCGTATAGCACTTGTACTACAACAGATGTATATTTTTGCCTTCGAGTAGATCGTTATATTTTTTTTATCTCTTCGCCACCTCGAATTTGTACACTTTTTTTTCGCTCATGTTTTCTTGAGGCTGGTGAATTTTAATATTTCACAAACTGCATTGCACTAGCCACAAATAATAGGAAGCCATTTCATAGAAATCTACAAAAAGCTATACGATATGCAAAAACGCGCCAAAACAATTACGGAGAAACACACTAATCTTCCTCATCTTCTTCCTCTACCTCCTCCTCTTCTTCCTCCTCTTCCTCAAATGCCTCTTTCCTGAGATGCTGATTTCTCAATTTAATTGCCTTGTCCAAAATATAGGCGTATCGTTTGAATCTGAGTAACTCATTATCAAGATAATTGAGTCTGTTAACGTAGTTGAGCTTCACCACTTGGATATTTTTTATAGTCTGCTCCTTAACCTGCTTTGAGTTTCTGTTAAACAACTTGGTCATGTACCCATTTCCGCAGGAGTGTTTAGCCTGAATAGCATTAAGCTGTGGAAAATAAACCTCAAGCTCTTTATGGTTGTTATGTGCTTCAAATATGCGTTCATAATATCGACGTAGGTTCCGAAGTTGTTCTGTCATTGTCACATCGGCAAGAATCTTGCCGGTTGCGGTAGGAACCCATTTGGTGATCTTGTTGTTTAAAAAGTATTTTTCAATTTCAGGATAATTTTTCTCTCTCAATAATGAAACAAGCCTACTTGACCAACCATAATCAATAGACGAAATGGAGTCCTCAGGTGGAATGGCAGATGAACGAGCTGACCAGAAATTACATGTCTCAACAAACTCAACAGCAATTTCACGGGTTCCTGCGCAGAAATAAATACTCTTGTAATTGCTCACTTTCATTGGTTCATTCACTGGGACATTGACCGTCCAATAAGTCTCATAACCAGTACTTTTACCAATTGGAGGATACATTCTCATTAGTTTTGCATAAACTTTTGAACGCGGTTCAACAATCTGTGCAAAACAAGAACATAAGTTCAAGTTGGCTATGTTGTTAGCAAAACTCCACCAATTTCCATCACCGTGTGCTTTTGCATTATTCGCATGATTTTGAGAGCTTGAACTATCAAATGAAAATAGCCTCAATTCTCCCTTTGAAACCACTGTGAACAAATTCTGCCATTTTTTGGTCTTGCTATGGCCCGGTTTACGGTAAAACCATGCTGCAGATGAGCCAGTAGTCGAGTTTGTCACTTGATTCTCACTTTCAAAACCAGAACCTCCAATATCGTCGGGAATCACCACATGTAACAGTCCTTCCTTGATCCAAGGAGGACCTTCCAACTCTAATTGCAGATCTCCTTCTTCCTCGAGCATGAAACTGGACTCAGGAAAAACACAAGAATCGTTATCGTTGAAAGTTGAGTACTTTTGCAGAACGTTACTTGTTGCAGAATGAAGCGAAAGACGACTGCTGTCAAAAGATGTCATACGTTTGAGTTTCTTTTCGGTCATAATTGCCTTGGCGAACCCATAGGAATTAGCCTCAGCAAATTGCGCAGTGGAAGTTGAAGTGACAGTCGAATTCGTCACACTCGAATAAATGGACCGGTCGTTTCTGGCTGACCGAATCGTACTGAATGAGGAAACGGATGATCTTTTGGTAGGGAAATGGTTCGATGATTGCCTTGGAGATGGTGGAGCTTCATTGTAAAGAGTAAGTTTGGCTTGGAAAAGACTTTGGTAGAACTTTTTTAATTCGTTGGACACAGCAATGGAGTCTCTGATTGGAACATTGTTTTGTTTGAGCGCAGCAAGAGTGTTTTTAACAAAATGTGACTTCGTTATTTTGTGTTTTTTCTCAATTTCTAAAGTGTGTAGGTCTGTATTGCAAAGAACAAGCGAATATGCAATCAAATATACTCCATTTGCATTCCCAAATAGAGCTTTATTGTTTTGAAATCCATAAATTTGAAACCAACTCTCTGCAAAGGAATCAAGAATCTTGTCAATGAATTGTGATTCACCTTTGAAAAACAATCTTTGGCACAATAACCGTAGAGAAACAAGCAGATCGGAGTTCCATCTGAATTGAGCCATATAAAAACACCTTATAATATCAATGTCTAAATCAGATTCGTCTAATGCTTTCAAACCACCTCCGAGGTAAGCTAAATAATCAACTGCATCGATCTGTTTGTAAGTGGATTTGTACAACTTGACAGCTATGTGAAGAAGTTTTTCCAATTTGTCTGTAGACACTTTCTCGTTATTGTTTAGTAATCTGGATAGCGGAGAATGCGAGTCTTCCAGTTGTACTGCAACCACTGAAGCATCATCTGTGTCCAATAGCGCCGCTTTGGAAGAGAATACATGTTCCTTAGTCACAGGTGTAGTCAATGGTGTCACTTGAGGCGTTGTCTCTGCTGTAGTGGGAGTAGTGGTCGAAGAAGCTTGCTCGCTCGTGATGGCAAAAGAATTAATTGAAGGTTCGCTGGATTGACTTATCATCTTGACCATTCCTCTTGAATTATTAGGACGTAACGTCACACGCGTTGTTTCCAGCACAAGCGATTCAGATGACATTGCGGGATAGTGTTACTAATCGAAGAAAAGGGAGAATTGTGAAATTCGCTAAGTTGACTTGAGCTTATTATGCAGTAGTAGCCCCTTGGAATTTTTTTTTCTTGTTCAAATTTTTCCCTTTTGGGTTAATTAGTGATGTATGCCGATCTCATGATTCTTCAAGCCTTGGAGGTGAGTAATGATATAATGTTCAATGAGGCGTCGTCGATTCTTGATTGACTTGACTGAAAAATCAGAGACAATTGGCTCTCCGTTGTTGTCATTGGTCTGTTTTTTCATTTCCAATTCTCCACAAAATCCTCCCGCATTTTAGTCTTTTAGTCACATTAATCTGCATTTAGTCCCAACGGGGGTACATTGGACTGGCCGCCTCACAAAGGCCGATAATACAGATCTACCTTTTCGTTTCGCGTGGCGATTGGGACGCCTCAGTAAACTCTGGTGTCGTCGCGTCGATCGCCGCATTACTGTTTTTTTTGTTTCCATTTTTTCAATTGTAACTTTACGCGTTGTTTTTATTTCGTGAGGGCAAAATAAAATAATAAAAAAAGGCACTTGATCAATTTATTATTCTCCCCTTCTTCCCTCTCGTTCATACATTTATTATACCCCGCACACATGACTCAGGCCGGAGAAACAGAGTATCTTGTCTCAGGCAGCCACGAGCTGCAGACGGATGCGAGCGTTGTCGATCAAGGCTCAGTTCTCGAATATAGTGAAGGAATGTCTGGTATTGCTCAAGATGATGATGAAGATTACACCAGTGGTCCTGTTCCTGTTCAACAGCTCATTGGAAATGGTATTACGCCAGCAGATATTAAGAAACTTAAGGAGGCAGGATTTCACACTGTTGAGTCCATCGCTTATACTCCAAAGAGACACATTGTAACTGTCAAAGGTATCTCAGAACAAAAAGCTGATCGGTTGCTCATGGAAGCCGCAAAACTTGTTCCGCTTGGATTCACAACTGCTACAGAATTCCACCAGAGAAGATCGGAGTTGATTTGTTTAACAACCGGTTCAAAACAACTAGACACATTGCTAGGAGGAGGTATTGAAACAGGTGCAATCACTGAGGTTTTTGGAGAATTCAGAACGGGAAAATCGCAACTTTGTCACACGCTCGCAGTTACTTGTCAACTTCCAATTGACAGTGGAGGTGGAGAAGGTAAGTGTCTTTATATTGACACAGAAGGTACTTTCAGACCAGTCAGACTTGTGGCAATTGCTAGAAGATTTGGATTGGATGAAAACGAAACGCTCGATAATGTGGCATATGCCAGAGCTTATAACGCTGACCATCAATTGCAATTGTTAAACCAAGCAGCCAGTATGATGACGGAATCGCGGTTCTCGTTGCTTATTGTGGACTCAATCATGGCTTTATACAGAACCGATTACAGTGGAAGAGGAGAATTGAGTGCAAGACAGATGCATGTCGCCAAATTTATGCGTACGCTACAAAGATTGGCGGATGAGTTCGGTATCGGTGTCGTTATCACGAATCAAGTGGTGGCTCAGGTCGACGGTGGTGCGATTTTCAATCCAGACCCAAAGAAGCCAATTGGAGGAAACATCGTTGCTCACTCTTCAACCACCAGACTGTACTTCAAAAAGGGTAAAGGCGCCAACAGAATATGTAAAATATACGACAGTCCGTGTCTCGCTGAGAGCGAGACGGTGTTTGCTTTGGGACAAGGTGGTGTGATTGATCCTTCGGACGAGACTGAGGCAAACGAAGAGGAGTAGTTCAATCCTGATACTTTACTTTTATTGAATGTGTTTTTCCTGCAAAATACAAAAACTTGAGTTGCTTTCTATAGTAATACACGAAATCTTTTTTAAAATTCAGGTGCCATGTTAATATCAAACCAGCCAAGGAAATCATCACCACTTTCCATCCAATTTGCACCGCCTTGTTGCTGGAAGATTGAGTCGATAAACGTATTGTTGTTAAGGATCTCTGAATTGGAAGGCGAGTGGTTGTTAGAAGTATTGGCAGAGTTGTTGGTGGAAGGAGATTGAGAAGAGAGTTGTTGCAATTGTGAAAATTGTGGTTGTGCGGGACCGGTTGCTGCCACAGGTGGTGGGACCTGTACAGCAGCTTGTGTACCAGCATTGCCTGCTACAGCAGAAGAGGCAGTCTCAGAAACACTAGACCGACCCACAGATGATGGGAATAGCGGTGGTGGTGGTAAACCACTCACTCCTGCTGCAATAGAGGTGGCAGTGTATTGTGTGGCAGTGTTGTTTACAGCAGTATTTTCTGTCGTAGAGGGTTGTTTCTTTGGTCTTGGCTTCAAGTTCTTTTTCTGTTTTGACGGCTTATCGTTCACTGGCCGGGCACCTGAAGCTGAGTCTCTGAGCCCACCTGGTACCGATGAAGGGTCCGGGAGCGAACCTGTGGCTTCCAACATAGCCAATGGAATACCATTAATTTCTGTTGGATCCGACAGTCCTGCGGCAGATGCGTTTGCTCGAGCATTCAAAATGGCCTGGTCAGTTGGAACAAGAGTAGTAACAGTTGTACCGTTTGGTGTTGTGGTGGTGATAGCAGTGAAATCATCTTTGGTAATTTGATTGTAGAAAGGTAAAGGAAGGACTTTTCTTTTGATTTTCGTGGTAGTGCTTGCGGCAGTGCCTGTGGTAGTGGGTCCTCCTGCTCCTTTGGCATCAGCAATCAACCTACGACGTGCCTCATGAATACACCAAACAAGGTCATAGAACAACGAGCCAGTCAAATGAGAGCGCATTCTCACGATGATACCTTCAGTCTCTGTAAACAGCTCTGGATGGGTAATTATAACAAAATTGAGTTTTTCAAGAACGGTAGCGGTTCTGCTGATATCATTTTCCACGTCTTTCCAAGCAGCAAGCATGTTTCTAAACAGCCTGTGAACTGTGACAATGGATTGGCGGGCAGAATCGATATATTTTGGTAGCAGATATGGTGTGAGATGCAAGCGGAACAAAACAAGAGCAGCCATTGAAACTGACTGACGAACATAAATAGGGTACTCCGTGAGCTGACGTGATTCTGTAAGTTTGGACATTATAGTAACAATTCTGGTAGCAGTCAGATATGCCTGTGTCACGTATTTTGTCTGGTCTTCGCTTGGAGTTTCCGGTAAGAATGCAAAACAACAGACCATGAGCTGAACATAGAGGTAGTATATCTCGACGACAATATCGTCTATTTGTAACTTGAAAGCTAGTCTTTCGAGTTCACGTTCAAGAATCGAAAGTGCTCCAGCTCTATTTTTAGGTTCCATCAAACCGTCAGGACTCGTAACACTCAACCCCATCACGCTAACAAGTTTTGCTTGGAAAATAGCCAATGAAATCAGACACCTGAAATTTTTCGGTAAGGTTTGATCGATTCTGGCGCTTTCTAAAAGGAAATCTGTTTGTAATGAGGAGGGAAGACCGAGGTTTGAAGACCAGAATTGTTCAGCAAAGAAAACGGCAAGCCACGTCCGTGTACGCCATTTTTCAGCGTCCGGAAGAGCCACCTGTGTACGTGAAAATTCACTGATAAATTTTCCACGATGCAACCCGAGTTGCAGTGAAAGATTCTTGGCAAGACCAACAAACCGATAAGAACAATCATCAAGCACTTTTTGGTTTGGTAGTGGCCATGTTCCAAGAATTAGTAATGCCTGGACAATATGTGTAGATCTTGGAGTGTGAATCCAACAAGTTTCGATGGCTAATTGCTTAATAAGAGAAGCCAAAGACATGTACAAAGATGGTTCTGGGTCTGACAAGCATGCTGTCAACATCACTGTCCAGAAAAGAAGTTGCGACTGCTGGTAAAGTTGCACACAGTCATTGGACACCATGATAGGTAAGTATGGCAAGTAATTGGTGATGAACCTTTGGTGTAACTCGTTGGCCTTTTCGAGCGAAATTTTGACGTCCTGGAGAATGAATTCCGTAATAGACGAGTTCTGTAATACAGAAGTTGTGGAAGCCGGTAGTGGATTCAAAGGAGTGACTGCTGGCGCTGGAACAGAATTGTGAGTACGCTGCGTCATGCTTGTGGCTTGTGGCGCAGTTTTCGATGCTGCAGTGGAGTTGTTTGTTGTCGTCTGTGTGGTAGTACCTACAACACCCGTCGTTGGTGCTTGTAACACCTGTGATATCAAACTTTCATTTCTTGTCAACAATTCAATTTTTGTGCGTAACTCGTCCACGTCATTCCTTAATGATTGCAATTGTGAACCCTTCTTTGGACGGAACTGGGGATCGATCTCACACTTCAAGTCCATACGCTCGCACCTCGTGCACGGGCTTGGAAACCGTTCCGAAGCATTGCACTTGATTTTGTGCTGACGGCAGTGTGTGCACGAGGTGACTGGACGGTGACCTGCAGCCTGGCCAGCCGGCGGTGGGGATCCAGAACCTTCGTCTTCGTCTTTACCGATTCGTTGCTGTTTGTGAGTTCTTGAGTCTGCCTCTAGAGATCCGGAGTTCCTTTTTGAGCCAGCAGGAGCCGGTGCTAATTGCACGACTTTGGGTGCGTCAGAGGTTGCTGAGTTTGAGACAAACATTCCATCGTCAGGTTCCTCGATTTTCGGGGCGATCGGCGGTACGCTATCCAACATAGGAGGTCTTTGATTTGTGAAAGAATCGTTGGCGGACATTTGGATGAATTGTTGTGAGCAAAGCGTCTATTTCATTTGGTCCAGGGTAGACTAAACTGGGGTAAATTCCCAGGGTTTTATTGTTCTAGAGTAAGCTTATGATTATAATAAAAGATCTCCATAATGCGCGCTGAAAATTTTATTTTAATAGGAGCAAGTTAGATGAGGGAATGGATGTTATGGAGAGTAGAGGGAGGCATGTAGCGTGGGTTGATTGAGAATTTCAAAAGTTATAATTCGAGAACCCTGTTCCATTCACTAGGACTTGATCGCTTGATCTGTCAAGGGTGCTACCCAACCGGGCCTTGGGTTTCCCCTTGCGGAAAGAATCTCGGACACGGAGTAAAAATGGTTGATACACTACGTGACAGGTACTACTAATTAGTAACCACTCATTTCTCTCTAATAAAACGTTCATTTCACTATAAAGTTCAAACAAGCACTTGACTCGATCGTCCCTTAAACCTTGGTAAATCTCAAGTATGGCTTAACTTGTCTGAATTCACCAAACTTCTTCTTGGCGTCCTCGTTAGAAACAACAGGAGGAATGATAACATCTTGACCAACGGTCCAGTCAATTGGGGTGACAACACCCTTCTTGTCAGCCAATTGCAAAGCGTCGATGACACGCAAAACCTCAGCGGTGTTTCTACCGGTGGAAGCTGGGTAGGTCATAAAGAGTCTAACCTTCTTAGCTGGGTCAATGATGAAGACGGTTCTGATAGTAGCGACCAAACCACCGCTCAAGTTCTTGAAACCTTCTTCGTCAACCATGTCGTACAAGTAAGCAACCTCTCTAGATTCGTCACCAATGATTGGGTAGCTGAAGTCCTCGCCATCGAGGGCAACCTCTTGGATGTCCTTGATCCAAGCCTTGTGTGACTCAACACCTTCAGCGGACAAACCAATCAACTTAACGTTTCTGGCATCGAATTCTGGCTTAAGTCTAGCGAAAGCACCAAGTTCGGTGGTGCAGACTGGAGTGAAGTCGGCTGGGTGGGAGAACAAAACAGTCCAGGAGTCACCAATGTACTCGTGGAAGTCAATGTCACCCTTGGTAGTTGGGGCCTTGAAGTTTGGAGCGGTAGAACCGATTCTGATTCTTGGTTGGGTAGCAGCATCAAAAGTGATGAATCTAGCGAAAGCTGGAGCGTTAACTCTTGGGGCAGCTCTGATAGCACCGAGTCTCAAAAATTGTCTAGAGAACATTTTGTGGTATATGTATGTGTAATGTCAAGAGTAACTGACATTGATTGAATTAAAGGGCTGACAGATTATTTTTCACTCTCTTTATATATGTCGAGAGTGAAAAATTCCATATACTTCTTCGCCATTTCACGTGACTGTAAGTGACCGGTTGCGCGCGGTCCTCGCGGTCCTCGCTGAGTGCAAAAATCAATCTCTTCACGATCGACGCGACGATTGTGTCGCGTCTTTGAAACTTTGAAAAAGTGAACGCGGCGCCCTGAATTCCCCCAGCTTTCTTTGTTCCCCAGACCTACCGAGTGTCTCCCCGCACTCTAACTCGCACCACGGACTTCCGAGCAAGGAATGCAACAAGCGACAATTGTATTGAAACGAACTTTCAACGCTGTAAAAGTAGTCAAATCTCCGCTTCAGCGAAGTGAAATAACATCCACCAAAAAAAACTGCACGCCAGGCCCTGAAACTTAATCAAAATCAGCTAACTGTAACTTGGTGGTGCAGCACCAAAGAGAGTGAGAAATCTGAGAATGAGCAGAAAAAAATCTAAATAAAAAAATAAAAATAAAAATATCAACATTTTCTGCCAAAAAAGCCTTTTCGTCTCTTGTTAACAAGTGAAGTGTATTGATCTCTCTTGCGTGTTCAAGATGATGCCAATTAGCTGCATTGAATGCAGGCGTCGAAAGGTAAAATGCAATAAGATGACGCCATGCAACCAATGCATCGCTCGCAGCAGAAATTGTGAGTATCCGCCAAAATTTAGATCTATTAAAGTTGAACAGTTTTTTGTTGATGGTGCTGATGAATCCAATGTTTCTCCTTTCCATAATGATGTCTTTAGACCCAAAAATGTCTCTTCTGGGTCCAACTCAGATACATCGCCTGGTGCCATAAAGATGGAAAACAACAATTCACTGTCCCAGAAACGCAAATTCGATGATCCTATTCCACCAGAAGATACAGAATCGATTATTATGAATCTTCGGAAAGAAAATGAAACTTTGAAACTTAAACTCAAAGAACTTAAACTGAAAAATAAAAGACAAAGGGCTCAGCAAGAAGAGGAAGATGATTACCATAATGATAATATAAATGACAATGACAACGACCCAGCACTTTCCAATGTTTCAAAAGGCGAAATCGATCATTCTGACAGCTCTCGTATTTACTATGGTCCAAATTCCACCAGATATATGATCTCCACGTTGACGAGCGCAGATGTTAATGAATTCGATGATTTCATCAAAGTGAAGAGACAAATGAAACAACGTAGACAGCTACCAATTTTGTACAATCCAGGACCACACAAAACGATGTCTTCGAAACAAAAATCTCAAGAAAACTTGAAACTCATATACAAACTCGTTTCTAAATTCTTCCATCTTCGATTACATTACACCAACTACCTAGATCTCAAAATTCTTACTGATTTCTTGGACAATTATCAGAGTTCCAAAACGTGGAAAAATGATGATGATATACTATTGCTTATTATCATGGTTATGATTGTTACTTTAAGATCTCTCCCGCAGACAGATCCTGTCCTAGTGGAATACAATTTGAGTTATGAGAAATCGAGACCCTTACTTTATAAGCAATACAGAAACTTGAAAAATGGTATACAAATTGAAACTACCACAAGTTTAAGAGCATATGTTTTAGAGTGTGAAGATCTTTTCTATAACGATCAAATTGAACGGTGCTGGAATTCACTTTTCAAGACTGTGAGTTCTGCGTATTCACTTGGATTGCACGTTTATGACGAGAACATTGTGAAACCATTGAAAATTGAACAACAGAAAAATGCGCTTGAAGTTATTCAAAGAAACCCGAAAGCCTCTCTCTGGTTTGTGATTAATTTCATCTCCGCTACACTGTGTTCAGTTCTAGGTAGACCTAATCCAGTGACATTCAATTTTCAACCTCTCATGAGAAACTATGAAATCAGGCTTGATTACAAGATTGGATTAGCTGAACTTGTTAAGAAATCCACAAATGTCCTCATTGAATCTTATAAAGTCCAAATCTCTTTTGATACTATCTTAGAAATGGAGGAATCGTTTGTTAACGAGGCTCTCACTTATGAGAAGATTTTGATAGATACAAGAGCTACGAGAGATCTTGAAGGTAGGGATAAAACCAAACCTAGTCACATCTCTTTACCGGTCATTGACAAAAAAGTGGCCAAAAAAACAAACAATTCATTCAAATCATTGAGTCAAATTAATCTCAGTCAATTGCTGAATGACTGTCCGTTGGACATAACCTTCACTATTCTCCGGCCATGTCCGAACAGAGAAAATGAAGAAAAATATTGTCTTTTGCAAACAGATTGTGACACTCTTTCGGATTTAATCCTGTTATATGGCAACAGAGCAAAATTTCACCAACATTTTATGTCTACTTATAGAAAATCGCTTGAAAGTTGTCTCGATTCGGTGTTGAAAGTTATGGAACATAGCCTTGAACTTGTCAGAATTCATAATTCTATTTTTGGTACTAGTCGTTTCCAAGAAGTTTATCCCTTTTTTTACACATTTCTTTACCAAACCCTGGTTGTGATGTACACTTTGATGCATCTTGGCTTTGGAAAACTTTCCCCCTATTGGCATGCCATTGGACTTATCAGACAGAAATTAATTGATCTTTTTGAAACGGTTGGATTGAAAAATTGGAGACCAAACGTGATAAGAATCATCCAATATATCAACGACATGTGTGACAATTTCTTCAAGATGTATTGGGAAAATTGCAAGTCTGACGAGTCGACTACACCTCCTACTCATTCGATTCAAATTCCAACTCAAGAGAGGCCTCCACCGCCAGCTCTACATAGCAATAGACAATCCGGTCTTTTCCATTTATCGATGACTCCGGCAAATGGAGATTCTCCGAAGCAAATGAGTGGCAGTAGCGAGCCCCTATCGCCAGGAAATTCACTACCTTCGTTTTCAGGAATCCAATTGCACAACATCCCAGAACACATTAGCAGTAACTTGAACAATGAGACGCCTTCAACACCATCAAGTTCTCAGAATCTTGAAACAATGTTCCCACATCAGGGATCTTCAACTAATATTCCTCCATCTTCCTTCTATGCCAATAATTCTACTTCACTTTCCCAAATTTCATTGAGCAATTATAATCTGGATTACTATGATCCAAAAATCCAAATGTTCCCATTACCACAATCACGGTCAAACAATTTCGATGGCGGTAACTCCCGACCTAACAGTAACAATACAGATTCAGCAATTGTGACTGTTGATCCGCTGTTGGGTTTTGATCTTAGTGATCCATTTTTCATTCAAAATCCCTACAATTTTAATTATACAAATGCTGCTCCTCCTGAAGTTTCTCCTAATGGCAGCGAGGAGCATGACGGAGTCGCAACCAACAATCGTCCTGGTGCCAACAGAATGAATTCCAATGATTCAAATCAGTTTACCAGTTATGTTATTCGCAACTCTATTGGTCGTAGTGAGAGTGTCGATATTAAGACAGACATTGATTAGATACAGCTTTCGGTTAAAAAAATTTATTATAGTTTTATCTGCAGGTCTAAGCCTCTTTGTAAATATCTCTTGTGCGGTTTTTCTGTATAAGGCTTAGTTGCACCCTATGTAAGGTACGCGACAAGGTAACGATGCGCGATGCAAATGACGATGATAAGAAGTAGTCATTCACTAGGTCACGAGAGAGGCGAGGTAGCTGTATGAGAGTGTACGTCACCTTAGACTTGTTTCGCAGTTCGTTGTTTCTGTCAGATCTCGCGGACTTAACGCCGTACGAGAAAATATGCGTCATTGATTAATTTATCTGGGCTGTGGATTTGATGACTACTGGTCACAGCCTATATAGACCCCTCTACAGACCCCGTATTATAACATTAATAAATTAATGCACTATGAGGTAATAAACAATGACGACATAGTATTATACGATTGTAATGCAATTATTAATCTGGCAAAAAAATCCTATAAATTGGGCTCTTTTCTGTTGCCGATTGCTCTGCACAGTTGAACTAAACCTTCACACGAACAACCATTTCACTTTCTCCATACTTTACTTACTATTATGACAGAAATATTCCACGACAGCAACACAACGGATGATGACGAACTTTTGCAGCAGAGTAAAGTCACCGCAAATAAACATTACCTGATTACCAAGCAACCCAAATCAAGAAACGAAATTCAAGCCCCTTTTGCATTTGAATGGGACACCCCAACAAAAGGTGGCTATGGTAAGTTCATTGATTCCCTGGGATTTTGTTTGGGTCAGATCGGACTGATTCCTTGTTGCTGTATCTTTCCGAATCCTTACAAGAATGTAGACCAAGGTAATGTTGGTCTTGTCACCAAATTTGGACAATTGTACAAGTCAGTGGATCCTGGTTTGGTGAAGGTCAATCCATTGAGTGAAAAACTCCATACTACAAACGTTATGCTGAAAACGATGCAAATCCCTGCAATGAGTTGCTATACCCGAGATAATGTTTCTATATCTACTTCGAGTGTTCTATACTTTCAAATTGTGGAGCCTCATACTGCTTTCTTCACCGTTGACAATATCGAGGAGACTTTGAGGGAAAGAACTCAAACTACTTTGAGACAGGTAATTGGAGCTCGTAACTTACAAGATGTTATTGAAAGAAGAGAAGAAATTGCACAATCCATCGAAGAAATAATTTCAGATCCAGCTGCATCCTGGGGTGTTAAGATCGAGAGTTTGTTAATAAAAGAACTCAACGTTCCAGATAACGTGTCTCATTCTCTGTCAATGGCAGCAGAGGCCAAACGTATTGGAGAATCAAAGATTATTCAAGCTCGTGCAGAAGTGGAAAGCGCTAAGCTCATGAGGAAAGCAGCTGACATCCTAGCTTCTAAACCTGCTATGCAAATTCGGTATCTTGATGCAATGCAAAACATGGCCAAATCGTCCAATGCCAAGGTTATTTTTATGCCAAGTCAAAATGCAATTGAGAGTTCTGCCATGAGTGCAAGTGGCGGTGGAGATGCTCCAATCACCTCTGAGAATAATGAATTGTCCACTCTTGTTTCAATGAACGAGGCTTTACAGCAAGTTTAAATTCGAGGTACACGCTCTAAATAAGTCTGTTTGCAACAATTCTTCAGTGTTACCTTTAATCAATACTGTTTTTTTATCTTATGTATACCAAACGTTCAATCCTACCACACCACTTTTGGTACCCCAACCCTTGTGATATTAAAATTGCCGCAGAGCCGTTTAAATTCTGTCATCCTAGTAAAGGGTGCATAAAAGGTTCTCAGCTCAGGTACCGGCCGCCAGGGGCAAAAAAAAAATTGCGATTACGAGTTATTCAAACTTTGAAACCCGATCGTACGTGCGGAAAAGATTAAATGTTTTAACTTTGTGTCAGAATCAACTCGGGCCCATAATTACTTTGTCGCTGTCTTTTAAATCATCCGTAAAGCCAACAGCAATCATTTTGAAGGTGGCAAGTTCATCCAACCACCTTTTTCTCTGATCTCTCGGACTTTTGATTTATTAAACAGGGAAACAATACAAAGGACGTTTTCACAAAGTCGAGGGGTATTTAGTGACGTACAATTTTTCGTCCTGCCATTAGCAGCGAGCGACACGAAAATGAGTAACGTAAGTGACTTCAACAGAAATTATTACTTGAACTCCTGTGGACTACTGGGAACAGAATCGCTCGATAATCTCACAGCGTCGATCGAGAAATCATTCACGTCCTCACCGAAAAACGGTTCTTCAAAACCAAGAAAACAGAAAAAAGATACCTTGATGCCAGCAGCAGTTTTCCATTCAAAACCATCAGTTTCTAATCCAATGCCTTTGAGTTTGAAAAACAGTGCACAATCACAACCGAAACCTCCTCCGCCTCCACCACCACCACCGAATTCTGTCTTCGCCAAACATGACGACAAACCAGCTTCTCCAGCTAGTTCCGCCTCGCCCTCGTCTGAGATTTCAAGGAAATTCGGTAAGTTCACCGAAAAACTAAGTTTCGGGTCTCCTAAAAGCTCATCTTCACCTTTTAGATCACCACATATGCGCAACAAACCTCTACATCCTCGCAAAACAGTGGTTGGTTCTCCATCAATAATGAACGGGTCTCCTTTGAACAAAAATCCAATGTCTTCTCCACCTCTCCACAGTCTTTCATATGTACCACCACCACCATCCCGGCCAACAGATAAAAAGAATTTTAACTCATCACCAAGCACACATAGTATGAATAGCTCATTTACCCAAAGTACTACATCAGTGGATAGTGTTGGATCCCGAAGACCCAGCACGAACAAAATCAACGATATTTGCATTTTTTGTGACCTCCCATTACAAAGCACGTTATTTTACGGTCAGGAACCAGAAGGAATAGTCAGCTTGAAATGTTTCCACAGCTGCCATGAGAAATGTCTATCATTAGAAATGGAATTCTCCAACCTTTCCATTAAAGCTGCAAAGGAATTTTCATCTTCCTCATACTTCCCATATTGTTCAAAATGTGGCAACGTCAAAGCTGTTCCTAAATGCCAGGATACAGCCGATTTGATGATTACTAATCTTTTGACAGTTCCTGTCAGTTCTCATGATCCAATGAACTTTAAAAGCAGGTCTAACAGTGCAACTCCAAAATCATCAGCAAAGGCATCGCCTCAAATGCAACACAAAAGATACAACTCTGAGCTATCGGGTTCTTTTGTACCACCCCAAATTAGATCTATTCCTGAGGGCTCCAAACACAATAAAAAACCATCTCGAGGTTCTTCTATATCGGCGATATCATCCATTATTTCATCAGTCACAAATACGCCTCCGCCTGCCATTGGCAGTGTTTCCACTATCACTTCAGAAACGTCACATGATACCAAAGCTGTTTCTTGGACTGCTGATTTTCCGCTATATCTTTTGAGATCAAAATTTATAAATGATCTATTATCGCTTTCTGAACGCGAGTTGATAACCCCAGTTGATTTTGAGCTTTCAAAATCAACCATCGATGACTTCGGTGACTTAAGATTACTCGATAAAATGAGGGTGAAACTTGGTTCAACGGCTGAATGGACAGATTGTTACTGCTTTCTGTTCCAATCAAAACTCATTATAGTTGATCTAATATCAGCAAGATGTCACTCCAAATCTATTGACTCTTCTCTTGTTCCAGACATTGCGTCCAATTCAGTCATTAACCTGACTGTAGTTGACCAGCGGGATATTATTAGCTTGGGTTGCTCTGAATCGGAAGTCTTGGAAAAATGGGTAATTGCATTCAGCAACTTCACAACGGAATTCCCAACAAGTCTTATAACATCAACACTTGAAAAAGATGAATTAGCTAACTTGGATATACAACAAACAAAACCAAATCAAGTCAGCTTGCCACATGGTGTAGATCCAAAGTTTTATGAATCTACTATCAATACATTAGTGTTCAATCATAAGCCATCTAAGATGCTTATAGTGGTGAATCAGATGATTCCTTCCAGCCATTCGCTAATTGCAATCAAAAATATCGTGAAAAGTTTATTGCTTGTGAAAATTGATATTTTCTTGGTGTTTACCTCCTCCTCTCTCTTGGCAGCGGATTCCAAAGTTCTCCAAACTCAAGAAATACTGAGATCGGAGGAAAACGAACGAAAGTGGAAGTTATTGGAGTGTATTGATCATTACCATGAAACTTTGAGAGTCCTTACTCCAAAAGCAAATGAGTCATTGTCAATGACCAGTGATGATGTCTCCAGCGATAAGTTATCGGACACTCTGTCATCATATCTGTCAAATTGTCACTCGACAGGGCTGGAAGATGTGACAACGGTTGTTTTATCTGCATTTTCTTTAACAAAGTTGATCGGCCTCCCAACTTCCAATAACATTTTTGTGGAAATAAGCACCACTCCGGATCACATAGTTAAAGAAGGTGGACAGCAAGTTTACAATGTGGCCGGGTGGGATGATGCAATGGAAGCTATTTGTGGTTACACTGGTTTGGAATTTGATGAAAGTGATTTCGAGAGCAGTTCAGATGATGACGATGATGACAATGCCCATGACAACGATGATGATAATAACGAGTCTGATGAGGATCAGAGCTCCCAAGAATTGTGCCAGTCAGGGTCTCAATTTGGTGACAAACTCCAGCATGTCGATGATAACCCTTTCACAGTAAAGGGTAGTGTTACGAATGATACACGCTGGAGTACGCTTTTCCATGATCTCGACCAAGCTTTAAAGGAAACAAAGGAGATTATGTAGCAAAATCAATGCAGTTTATATTTCCCTTTACAAAGGGAAAAAATTTCAAAGCCTTCCACCCAAAATTGTGGGATACACAAAAAAATGGGCTCCCTCGCGACAAGACATTTGTTGTGGTATACTAAAATTAATCACATTTTTCACTCCTTCTTGCTTGTGTCAAGGGGGCAAAATGTGACCAATTCCCATATAAATTAAGTTATATACCCTTGCTTTATTCAGTTGATCTTCCATTTTAGATCGCAAGTCTAATTAAGTTTGAGTATTGGTTCAGAAACCCAAAATTTTCACTCAAAATGAAATACTTAACCACTATTCTGACTGTATTATGTTTGCTTCCAAATGTCTACTCTTACACTACAAGGGTGAGCTCCTACCAACTTTTATTTTCTTTTTAATAGTGGCCGTAACGGCATAGACACTGTTATGAACCAAAGACTAACCACCCAAAGTATAACACCGAGTTTTCTTGTGATGGATGTTCTTTGATCACCACTGCTTCTTCTTTAGCAGGTACTATAAACACTGATACTTCAGTCACAACTACCTCTTCTACTACTACTTCTTCCACTTCTACTACTTCCACTACTTCAACCCATACCACCTCCACCCACACTACTACCACTTCTTCAACTCCAACTTCTACTTCTACCACTACTCCAACTACTACTCCAACTACTACTTCCACCACTCCTACTACAACTACTACTTCCACCACTCCAACAACCACTTCAACTACGACAACTAGCACTTCAAGCACTCCAACCACAACCACCGTTGTGAATCCAACTACTTCAACTACTTCAACTTCAACTACTCAACATACTACTACCTCAACTACTGCTGCTTCTGGGGTCGTGGTCACTGAAACCATTGGAGAAACTTATACAAATACTTATGTTATCTCCACTTCCTCTGTGCAAGCCTTACTTGTTACCTATACAGAGACTATTGTTGAAATTGAGACAACGGTCAGCACTTCAATTGAGACGAGTGTCGGATCTTCTATGGTAGTGACGCCTATTGCTACCTCGATTTACACAGTTCCAATTTCAACCACAACATTTGTAGGTTACTCGAACTCCACTACCGATTCGATCATTGAGGAAGTTGAATCTTCTACCATTTTGTCCTCTTATTGGTCACTCTTTACCACTACTATTCTGCATTCAATTACCGACTACTCGACTCGTTCGGAGGAAACTGTGGTCACAGCAACCTACTTGGTTTGGGAAACTTCTGTCATTGAATCTTTAAGTTTGACTACAGGTTATAATACTATTGTTTCCACTTACTATCCAACAACCGTCACTTCAACAAGTTATAGTTCTACAGCTATTCCGTCCACAACAACTTCTGCAAAAGGCACCACTACAACTAGTTCAGGAGTTGCCAAAACAACTGTCACAGCTTCATCATCAAGTCATGCAACTGTTTATTCTACTGTTACTGAATCTAGCTACTACACAGTGACTTCTATTGTTACTCACACCGAAGAATATTGTCTTGTTTACGGTAACTCCAAATCGATATCCACAACCGAAATAGTCTCTGAATCTGTTTATTTGTCCCTCGAAGCTGCTTCTGAAACAGCTGTTGCTCAGATTGAGCAAGTTAACGGAGTTGAGAAATCATTTGCATCAAAATCAAAATTATACACTTTGATTGCTATGATTGTAACTGTCGCTTTGGTTCTATGAGTTGTTTCCGCTCATCAAGATTTCTTTGCTTTATTTGCACTTTGGAAAATGATCTCGCTCCCAAAGTATACACCTGGGTGCGTGGGTGTGCTGTATAGCACACTTTTGTCACGATAAGATCTTTTCACCTTATCTAAGTTATTCAATTTTCTAAACTTTGAAAACGGAAACCAGCTAATTTACTTGCTCACTTTGCGAGTCTTCTATTCTTTACTAAACAACTTGAAAATAAATTAGTTGGATTTTTTGAGCAGTTATTTGACAGCAACTTATAAAACCCCATGCTTGGTAAATACGCCAGGTACCTCGAAGAAAAGATGAGTAATAAAAGAGTATGATAAACCCATAACAATAAAATAACTGATAGCAAAGCTAGAACTCCTCGTGATCTCAATGATTTGATTAAAGTATCATTGAGAATGAAAAGCATTCAAATGACTAGACTTTGATACCAAGTTTGTCAAGTTCTTCACCCTTCAAGACTGATGGGAACAGCCAATCATGCTTGTACAAGAAGTAAATAAGATCCTCGGTTTCTTCTGGCTTGGCAGCAGCTTGACCTGCCGTTCCGGCGTTGGTAATAACATTACCCGTTGCCCCAGTATCATCATTGTCTGATGTCGCGGTGTTGTCGATATCAGAACTTTTTTTGCCGTTTATCTTTGACGAGAGTTCACTTTTTGCGCTCTTCAACTGGTTCAGTGTAGAAATTCCTTTGGCAGTAAGAACTCCAGAACTCAAAATGTATGCAACAAAAATAATTATTGATAACGCCATAGAAGCTTTTTTGAGCTGACAGTTACTACTCAAAGCAAGAATTAACTTTGTTTGTAGCTCTGAAACTGTTGCATTATTGAGGTTGATATCACTTAAGTCACTGAAAGTAGAATTTGCAAGATCTTCCAAGATCCCTTCTAATTCACTAGAGAAGGTATCAGTGGTGTTGTCAGTATTGAAAATATTGAAAAAATTATCTAGCAAGTCTTCTGAGTCTATGTCAGTCAGGTTGTAATGTGTGAGCAAACTTTCAACATCAGTACATGTCACAGAAGCAATTTCGCTAACTTGCATAATAATTGAGACTAACCAAAGAGCATGGGAAGCGACTTCATGACCAATTGTAGATATCGCATAAGTTGTTTGGGTTTTAGAAAGAGAGATTGCAGATTGTTGAACTGCATCAGACGCTTTGACCGACAACACTCTATAAGGAGAACTTGATGTTGTTGAAGTTAAAAATCCTGATAATGCAACTTCTGCAGCACTTGCAGATGACGTGAAGAGATTTGGAAAAAAATAGTTTGCAGTATTGAAACTTAAACTAACACACGCGGAAGAAACCACAACAGCACTTTTCTTCCAGTAAGAGTCAACATCTAAGGTTGTTGATGTGGTTGTATCTCTTTTGCTCAAGCTGCTAGAGGTCGAATTATAAAAATCGTTCAAGTCTGTGGTGATTGAAGAGAGGGATCCACGATCTTGGATGAGTTTTGCTGAAAGTCCAAGAAGGGAGACTGCCAGTGCTATTTGGCTGACCCGGGTAGTTTTAGAAGTTGTGGAAAGCGAAACCATTTTTCAAAGTTCAATTTTGATGCACCTATTCAATTAGACTGACAGATCAAGGGCAGTTTAAATAATAATGAGTTTTTTGGGAACACCACAAAAAAAGACAATATTCACGATGTAAAAGATAAAGTTTGAAAAGGGGAAACAGAAGAAGATATATAGCTAGCAGAAAAGAGGGGGGAAGTGGCTTAAAAGGGGGCTCAAAAGAGGGAGACCTTTTACAAGTGGGCACATGCCCTTGACTTTTGTAAGGAAAATCTTACACAAAAGAGGGCACTTTTTCACGACAAAATGCTCCTTCAAAATCTTAATTTTTTGTCGTGGATTCTTTACCCGGCCTTTAAATATGTGAATCTATGTGCCTCGAGATAAATAAATTTCTCGGAGATATAGAAAACAATAGGCGAGAAGTTGATCCCGAGAGACTGAAAAAAAAAATGACTTTTTTTTTGGTCCCAAATATGAGAAGTCACGTGCGATTAGCTTATTCTACCGAATCATCAATCTCCGCAAATGCTCACGCAATTGTCATACGAAAATCGGACACTATTGTCTGATAGCAGGCTTCAACCAACAACGGAGAAAGCGGCTGTTGGTTGGAAAATCCACCGATCCGATTCCCGACTAACTTTTGTATAAAAAGGAGGATGTCCCTTTGATTTTTTTAGCTTTCGATCAATTCGACTTTAGTTCTTTTCAGATCACAGATTAGAATTAGATAAATATGTCTTCTAAAGGTATGTTTGAATTGAGGATGCTTTGATTACACAATTTACTGACAACCCCAAAGAACTTAGATTTGATAGTAAGTGTGTTCAAGCCGGTCAAGAAGACCCAGACTCTGCTACCAGAGCTAGAGCAGTCCCAATTTATGCTACTTCCTCTTATGTTTTCAGAGATTCCAAGCATGGTGCTGATCTTTTCGGTCTTCGTGAGCCAGGTTACATTTACTCTAGATTGATGAATCCAACTACCGATGTGTTTGAAAAGAGAATTGCTGCTCTTGAAGGTGGATCTGCTGCTGTTGCTGTTTCCTCTGGACAAGCTGCTCAATTCTTGGCAATTGGTGCATTGGCTCACCAAGGTGATAACATTGTCTCCACTTCCTTCCTTTACGGTGGTACTTACAACCAATTCAAGGTTGCTTTCAAGAGATTGGGAATTGAGGTTAGATTTGCCAACGGTGATTCTCTTGAAGCTATCAAGCCATTGATTGATGAAAAGACCAAGGCTCTTTATCTTGAATCGATTGGTAACCCAAAGTACAATGTTCCAGACTTCAAGGCTGTTGTGGATTACGCTCACTCCAAAGGTGTTCCAGTTGTTGTCGACAACACTTTCGGTGCTGGTGGTTACTTCTGTAAGCCATTCTCTCACGGTGTTGATATCATTACCCACTCTGCCACCAAGTGGATTGGCGGTCACGGTAACACTCTTGGTGGTGTTATTGTTTACAAGGACACCACTAAGGACAACGGTTTCAAATTCACCGACTACCCAGAAAAATTCCCACAATTCTCTCAACCTTCTGAAGGTTACCATGGTGTCATTCTCAACGATCTTTTGGGTGATGCTGCATACATTGGCCATGTCAGAATTGAACTTCTTAGAGACTTTGGTCCAACTTTGAGTCCTTTCGCTTCTTTCCTTCTTTTGCAAGGTCTGGAAACTCTTGCATTGAGAGGTGAAAGACACGCTTCCAACGCTCTCAAGCTTGCTCAATACTTGGAGAAGTCTCCATACGTTTCTTGGGTTTCTTATCCAGGTCTTGAGTCTCACGAGTACCATGAGAACGCCAAGAAGTACTTAGAGAACGGGTTCGGTGCCGTCCTTTCTTTCGGTGTCAAGCCAATTGAGAACACCAGCGGTGATCCATTCCAGGAGAGTGGACCAAAGTTTGCTGACAGCTTGAAGTTGTTCTCCAACTTGGCTAATGTTGGTGACTCTAAGTCTTTGATTATTAACCCATGGACTACTACTCACGAGCAACTGTCTGACGAAGAAAAAATCGCTTCTGGTGTCACTCCAGATCTCCTCAGAGTCAGTGTTGGTATTGAGAACATTGATGATCTTATTGAGGACGTTGAGCAAGCTTTTGCCAACGTCTTCAAGGCTTAATTTAAATTTTGTATAATTCGAAAAAAAAAACATAATGAATTAAATGATTTTTCATTACTGTGCGGCTTTAATCATGTAGCGATAGATAACCGAATAAATGAATTTTTTTTATTGTTAGAATTTTACTTGTTAATCCTGTTGTACTTTCTTTCTTCTTTATCTGAAACTATTCACCTGATCACGTACCATTATGGCAACATCAAAAGATCAAACTCCTATTCCTTTAGTGAACTTCAACGCCAAACCATGTCTTCCGGCAAGTCTGATGGAATTAAGACTGTCTATGAATTGCGATCAATTGATGAACACTACAAACAATTTGCATGACCTTATAGAAGCACTGTTCAGTTACGTGGTAAGTTCCTCCCCTTCCAAGTCATTCCAAAGTGTGGAAGAATTACTCGAAGCAGCAAAGTTGATACCAATGTACGAAAATTGCAATAACTCGGTTCCATGGAAACCTTATAACGTTGACTCCGTCGTTAATACATGGACGATCTATGACGACATTGTTGTCTGCGTGATCTCGTTATCGCACATTTACAACCTTTTAACACTGGATGCACTGGACAACAACTATGAGAAGGCAAGTATATCTGATGATTCATGGAAACGTTCTTCCAACATGTTGAAATGCTCGTTTTCGTTGATGAACCCAATTAAAGACAGTATCGACAGCTCGCAGGTCGCGCTACATGGTCGAAGTTTCAGTACTGTGTGGCATTTGAACAACGCATTGGTTCAATTGATTGTGGTTTTCAAGAACATTCATTTGACTCATACAGAAATTGATTCTAGGTTTGGTCAATTTGAAGATTTACCCCAGAAGTTATCAACGTATCTCAAAATCATAATTTTTGTTCATAATGAACTCTCAACACTAGAAAAGATCAACACAGTTCCTTCCATTAAGACTTATCAAGCTTTTCTAGAGGTTGTTTACTGTTATTATCTGAGTTTAGAATACTACAGCAGAAATAAGCTCGGCATTTCCTTGGGTATCATCAAATATGGACTTGCAAACTCGATAGACCAATCACCAATCAAATCAAAACTCAAAATCAATTTCAAAAAATCAAAACTCAAAGAGAAAGTATTATGGAAAGAGAACATCCGTCTATTAAGATCATTTGAACATCCGCATTTCCCATCTGTTTTCAAAAAAAACCTTATTATGGTTGTCGATATGCTCACGACATTGAACCATAAATTCGAAAAACTCAACAACAGTTTGAATTTTGATACAGTTGTCTCAATGGCAGAAGTGAAGACCAATTTCTTATTTGGAGCAAACAATCTTCCTACAGGTTTACAAGTCCCACTGACAGACCTTGCAAAGTACACACCAACCTGTTTGAACCAACAAACACCACATGCTGAAAACTATTTCTGACCAAATATAAAACCTATACTGTAACACCAATTGTTCATTCTACCATAGAACCCATACAAAGATGTTCCTTGCGGGAGCATGAACTTATGTTGAGATCCACCCTGCCCTCCAAACAACTGACTTGTTCTCTTGTTAGTGATGAATTGAATCCCGTCCACCCATAGACCGCAACGGACAACAACTCCCAGGATGTTTTCATCTTGATCAAGATCAAAATCTGTATAATGATGTTTAGAGTTACCGAAATCAACATACGACCCATCGGTAAAGAAACATCGCAATCCATCTAAAGCCATACCGTGGGTCACCCGGATTTTGCTCAAACGTTTTTTCGGAGTGAAAGTAGTTTGTATCTCCCTTCCCGGACCCTCTCCAAAAGTTTCACTCTTTCTCACTGGAGGTAATCCGGCAATAGAGTAAGGTCTAGTGCTTTGGGCCATAAACAATGCAACGTCATCAAGAGTCCTCTCTAAAAATCCTCTACTCAGAACTTTGAGTTTAATGGTTTTCGAGGGGTATTTTGTTTGAAGTTTCTTCAGACTCACTCTGGCCGAGGGTATAGTTCCCGGACCATTGAGAAACTGAGGTAAGTACTCGATAAATGTAGTTGGGAACTCCCCAGAGGTGTAGATTTCAATCAAATAAATACCAGAAGCAGAGCTAACTTCAAGAGTATCCGAATCAATAGCTTGAAATGTGATTCCCCATTGCAAACTTGGTGCTAACTTCATACCTTGTGAAAGTCTTGTCTCCTCTGGTCTGAATTTTTGGTCATTGAAATCAGAAGGAATTGCAAATGCCGGATGGTACAAAAACCGAACAAGGTCGAGTCTGTGCCAGCCAGGCTCTGTATCACTCATTACAGGGAACCACTCTGGAGCACGAGTCTTGGAACGATATCTCTCTTTCGTGAGGAACTTTCTATCCATTGTCAAGTAATCTCTCAACATGACACCGTATTCTTGATGAGGACACCCTAATCCGTGTCCTATCTCGTGCATGAAAGCACCTAATGTAGTGGTGACGCATTCCCAATAGGTCCCACAATCGTTACAGTCATTAGCGACTTCTTGGGTATTTAAAGGCGTGCAATCGGTGAACGCTTTTTGAACAGATTCGATGTTCATAGGCCAGGAGTGTAATCCATGAGATCCAAAAATGGAGAGTCTGAGATCATCTCCACCGCCTCCCAACGCTGCGTGTCCTAGGATAAGATTTTTTGATCTATCCCAATGAGTGTCCATGAAAATGACAGCTGCAATCGCCGGTTGTCTGTTCATTGCATCCTGACTGAAGGGACCACCATATTTCCTCAAAGAATCACCTGCAATTTCAAACAATTTACCTGCTTCTTTTGCATTTTTGTTTTGTTGCGCATAATTTGCGTTTCTAATCTCTGCGACAGTTCTATCAGAGACAATCACATGAACTTTAATTTCGTTAGCAATTACGCCTTGTTGTTCCTCAGCATAACTGATAGTGGAAACCGACTCTTCCTCAACAAAACGGAAACATCTTTTACCGAATCCTGTTTTAACCATTTCATCTTGAGTGAATGCTTGCATTATACGACCTGCTGTACGTAACTTTCTAACTGCAGTTTCCACTCCATTTCCTTCAAAAAGCTTATCTTTCGGACAATCAAACAGTCCTGGAGAGTCTTTTGCAAGCAATAAACACAAATGAACTTTGGGAACTAGATTATCATCTTTGATTGGGTTATAATTAATCTTGATGGTGGTAGAATCGTAAACACTGGTGCCGTTTCCGAAAGACGGATATCCATTGACAAGTGTGCCTCCGATATGTTCCAGAGTCAGTTTATTGATTCCCTCTCTGAAATGAAGGAACAACTTGAAGTAACCCTCGTTCACCTCGTAGAATTGAGTGGCAAACTTGTCACTACTAACGGCAATCAACCCATCTTTCTTTGCTGTTGATTGTCCCTTAAGAATGTAGACAGGAACTTGCAGTTGCTCATAATCACGCGGTAGATTATGTAGAACGATTGGCATGACGGAAGTGGATGTATTGGGCAAACAAATGGCTCAATTTTCATTGATCTCGTTTGATCCCATTTTAAAAAGAAGTCCGATTGTTTTTAAAAAATAATTTATTTTTTCACAGGTACGATTTTTTCTGGGCATGATCCAAGATTAATCGGGCTGATCAGCGAATGGGTAGCCTCGGTGGAAAAAAAAAAAACACAGCATCAAACAATAACGCATACGCCTCTCAAGCGAGCAAAGACACCAAAACTAGCCTCCCCCAGATGTATTAGATGCAGTAGTTGGACCTGTCGTTTTGGCACTGCACAAGTGAGCAGTTCCACCTGTCAGTGAAAACCGAACTTTCGGAGCTTGGTAAGTGATGATCTATTTTTAGGATCTAAAATGAATCAAAGAACATTTTCAAGATAACAACGCCGATGCATATTTGTCAAGTATTCCTTCAGTTGGAATCAATCATGGCTCTGTATGTTGTGACTCAAGATCCATCCGTCCCAAAGGCTCTCTCTACTATTATTAGAAAAAACAATCTTAGATCTTCAAAGGGCCCAAGCGTAGCGAGCTATTTAATAATCGAAGCAGCAACCGTACGCGCATAGGTGGGGTATCTTTAACGATTGGTGCATATCTGAGTAACCGCATACACAATCCCACCTACTCTGCACTTGTTTTACTTGTTTGTTCTCAACTCACAAAGCCAACAATAAGTTGAATCGTATTGTATAGTATTTGATTCGGCCTCAGATTTTCCTAAAATCGTATCCCTGCGATAGCGCGCCAGTATTTTTAGAAAGATCTTAACGAGCCGCAAACTGACGATCCTCAACGTCCGATTGATCTGATCGATCTTGCCTTTCAGTCTTTCCCCCCAGGAAAAATAAAACCAAATCCCGTTTCCTAACCGTTGGAAATTCAGTTGCGTTTCTTACTTTTCAAGGACCCTGTTGTTGGTCACCAGAGTAATCCAATCTAAGCCCCCCCTCAAATCCAACTCAAGTTCACTTGAGTTTCTTTGAATTTCTGGGTGAAAGCCGTTTCAAAGGAAACGAGCGATCTACGAACGGCACTACGTCATGTCACGTTCATGAAAAAAAAAACACGCATTGTTGTAATAATTACTGTGTTAATGATGCATATAGTGTGCCCTGTGGGGGAGGACATAGCCAAGAAAAAAAAGCTAAAAAAAAAATTTGTCCGACTTATGATCAGGGGCAAGAAGAAACAGTTCAGGTTAGTAGTGAGATATGGAACCATGCGTGCGTCAAGGGACTTGTCCAGTAGAAGCCAGGTGCGTCGTATATGCATGAAGCCACGCATCCGAGGAATACCGGACCCTTTGTGGAAACCTGGAAGGCTGGTAAGCTAGTAACCCAGCATATCTTGCTCAGTTAAAAATAGATACAAACTGATCTGATCTCGGAGAAAAGACCAACGGTGGAGATTTGTTATTGTATCTCACGTTGCCTGGCATAGCTGGTTTTCTTGATTTTAGTGTTCCTGAATACAATTGCGTCGGCCGAATGCATACTGTACCTACTTAGCTTACTGTAAACCACAACAAGAATCGTACAAGACAATCTAACAAAGAAACATCACTTTTTTCTGTATGCATAAGCTAAAATATATAAATCTGCTGGTATACCGCCCAGTAAAACTTGGGTAACGATGAAATGCCCTCCTTTTTTTTTCTTCAACTTCCATCGAGCTTCTAGAACCTTGCTACTTTGATCACTTCGTTGTTTGGCTAGTTGTGGGTCGCGCCTTTAATAGTCCCGTAAGTATGATTACGTTATTGTTCTCCCTCTTATTCATCAATTTATTCCACGCTTTCGCGGGCAGCTAGCTATCTCCTGATTCATGCTTATGCGGCGATCATTTTGCCCCAATACACTATTCAAAGCTTCAGGTGTCAGTCTCTGTGTGAGTTCTGGCCGGGGCTCGTAAGTTGTTGGGACATGGTTTATGCTCAAGAGTGAGTCGAGACTTACTCACTGGAGGATCAGCGAGTTCAAGTATGGTCCAGCCCTAGCCGGCTAGCCAGGGCACGGCTCAAAGGGGGACCTAATCGGGTAGACTTAGGGAGGCTACTTACGTCAGCGTGACTCTCGGACTTCTTTCTCCTGGGCTCTATGATATCATTCCAGGTGATTTCATCTCGGTGACACTCGGTAATGCTTAGTGACTATGGATGGGCCCTGTTTCCCCGTTGAATTGTTTTTGCTTCCCCTTCCCTTTTCCCCCCTCGAAGGCTCGCGTGAGTTCCCCCGCCGCTCGCGCCAGTGGCATTCGCATTTTTTCCTGAACGGAAAAAAAATTGCTTGACATGAGTGTGGGAATTTCATTACAAAGAAAAAAAGATTTACTTACACCTGTACTATAGCTACTAAAGCAATAAACAATATTTGTTGCTCAACAACTTCCAATTCTTGTTACTGGACTGTGAGGTACACAAAAGAACAGTGGATTAGAAGCTGAGTATTTCAACTCCTACGCCGTTCACACGCGATTTCCTCACCTCGCCTCGAACATTCCTTTGCCGCACATCGGGCACAATCATCAGGCATTTATTCATTTAACACACACACTCCTTGCAAATCGGACAGATCTCTGGCCTGTTCTCATCTGTTGAACTCGTACTTTCCCCAGTGAAGTTCTAATAAGAATCAAATATTTTGACGCACATCATCATATTGACCCATTTTCGCAATCGTGCCGCGTTATAATAGCTTGACGAAAATCCAGCGCTCTTTCAAAATCGCAGTATTCTAAAGCACTAACACAGTCATCAATAAATTCATTCACATTCCCTGCTTGGTTTTTCATTCTGCCATTGTATAAAGCTGTTGTCCCATCACAAGAATGACTTCCGAACAAAACAACGCTGAGCTTACAGCAAAACTTCAGGATCTCAGCATTAGAAACAGGGGGCTTAATGCAACTGCACAAGCCAAACTCATGGCATTTCAGGCCAAAAGACAACAACAACAACAAGGCCAAACACAAAGTAATGATGACTTGGTTTCACCTGTTTTAAGCTCACCTTCCACTCCGCGCAATAGCGACACTAGCGGTCACAATACGCCAATACTAGAGATCCCTTCCAAAGAAGACTCGCAAGTGTACCCTGGCTCTGGATCCGGCTCTAATTCTGGCTCTAATTCCGGCTCAGGTGGCTTGATGAGACGTACCTCATTCCGGCTGCCTAAAAAACAACCGGAGGGAGAAGACACAAATCCAGCGAATACCGATAATGAAGTTGCAAATAGTCGTAATCAGCCGTTTGGGTCAAGTATAGCGACTGAGTCATCATTGCTTCCAGCGACCTCACTGATTTCCGAAAGACGTCCGTCTAATACTCCGCCACCAGGTTCTACATCGCATACCTTAGACCCAAAGAAAAGATCACAATTGGATACTGCATTGCCAACAGCAGTGAGCTCCATGCCTGAGCTTGCTAGAAGTTCCAGGCCCGAGATCAGCAAACTTCATTCATCACCAGTCACTCCATCAGTCATTCAAAGTTCAGCTCCTAGTGCTAGCGGGGATGCCGGTTCAAGCAAGCCATCTTTATCACAAAGACGGGGGATGAAATTGGACATGTCTGCATTATCAGGATCCACTGGTACGCACAATGGTCCCGCTATGGATAAGCTGAAACGCAATATGTTACCTCAAAGAGGTGTTCCATCCACTGGACCAAATTTATCTAACGTTGCACCTGTCAATGGACCAAATCCAGGCGCTAAAAAGAGACCAAATTTCAAACTTCCTCAAGCACAAGCAAAACCTTCGGGAATGTTTGCTAATTATGCCAAATATGTTGATATTAAATCAGGGTCTTTGAATTTTTCAGGTAAAGCTTCATTACATTCTAAAGGAGTTGATTTTTCGAATGGATCATCATTCAGGATTTCTCAAGATGATTTGGAGTTTTTGGAAGAGCTTGGACGTGGAAACTATGGAATTGTGTCCAAAGTGTTGCATAAACCTACTGGTATTATAATGGCCATGAAAGAAGTTAGATTGGAGTTGGATGATTCGAAGTTCAGACAAATTTTGATGGAACTCGAAGTGTTACACAGTTGCGTAAGCGATTGTATCGTTGATTTTTATGGTGCATTTTTTGTTGAAGGTGCTGTTTACATGTGTATCGAGTACATGCAGGGCGGGTCACTCGATAAGGTCTACGGTGATGGAATTAATGAACCAGAACTCGCTTTCGTCACAAAATCTGTTGTTAAAGGCTTGAAACAACTCAAAGATGAACACAATATCATCCACAGAGATGTTAAACCGACAAATATTTTGGTGAATGATATTGGTAAAATCAAGCTATGTGATTTTGGAGTTAGTGGAAATTTAGTTGCATCATTGGCCAGAACAAATATTGGTTGTCAATCTTACATGGCTCCAGAGCGGATTAAGTCTATGAGTCCCGATGTTACTACTTATTCTGTCCAATCGGATATTTGGTCTCTCGGGTTGTCGATTCTGGAGATAGCAAAAGGCAGGTATCCTTATCCACCAGAAACTTATGACAACATTTTCTCACAACTTAGTGCAATTGTGGATGGCGAACCACCAACTTTACCTGATGATCGGTTTTCTCCTGAAGCCAGAGACTTTGTTAGTCTTTGTCTCAATAAGAATCCTAATCAACGTCCAGTGTACGGTCAGTTGTTAAGCCATCCTTGGTTAAACAAGTACGACGATCTTGAGTGCCAAAAATTATTATCGAAGCTTGTCTTGAACAAGTCTCACGAAAAAGAAGCTGCATCCCAACATGTAGGAGCAGTGCCTCCTTTGCATAAGGCTCAGTTGAACAACTGATTAATTACGCCACGAACCCATGTGTGAAATAAACTAGTATCCTGTTTTTTGAAAAAGAATCGTAGAGTAAAGCTAAAAACAAAAATTGACTTCTTTCTTGACTTGATAAAAGACTTCTTCGCATCGGAGTCTGATTATGTAAGTCCGCGACATATTTCTGTCCCGGACGACTGAGAAGCTAAAAAAAATGTGTGTGAAGAGAACAAAAAATAAATGTCTTCAGTTTGATCGCAGGTTCTCCCCTTCAATACCCCGACTAGTCACATAAAAACAACATGCTTTTGGGATCTCAAACGCTTCGTTATTCTAGAGTGTCACTTGAGCAAGCTACCCGTGCTACTCTTTCCTCTCGTGGACTGGCCTCCGTGTCCAAAACAGCATCTACACTTAGTACAGAATCATCTGAACAAGAGACTCCAAAATTGGTCACCAGAAGAAGAAAAGGAACAAAGTTGTCTGAAAAGCTCAGTAGAGGACCTTCGTTTGATGATTTTTTGACAGGAAAAGCCAAAGACTTGCTGCTCGATCCACTTGAATCTGCAAGAAAAGACCCAAATGCTAGATTACCGTCATGGCTCAAGGTGCCTATTCCAAAGGGTAAATCTTTCCATTCTGTGAAGAAAGATGTGAGAGAATTGAAGTTGGCAACGGTCTGTGAGGAGGCTAAATGTCCTAATATTGGAGAATGTTGGGGAGGTAAAAAATCAGAGGCAACAGCTACAATCATGTTGATGGGAGATACCTGTACAAGAGGTTGTAGATTTTGTTCTGTCAAAACCAACAGACAACCAGCTCCATTAGATCCAAATGAGCCAGAAAATACTGCGGAAGCCATTAGCAGATGGGGACTGGGATACGTGGTTCTCACAACGGTTGATAGAGATGATTTATCAGATGGTGGTGCTCATCATTTGAGTTCAACAGTTGAGAAAATCAAGCAAAAGGCACCTCAAATATTGGTTGAATGTTTATCTGGTGATTTCAGAGGTGATTTAGAAATGACGAAAGTCTTAGCTTCGTCCCCATTGGATGTCTTTGCTCACAATTTGGAGACAGTGGAAGATCTTACTCCATATATTAGAGATCGCAGAGCCACTTATAGACAATCCCTTGCAGTTTTGCGTACCGCTAAAGAAACTAATCCTAAATTAGTTACCAAAACTTCACTTATGCTTGGTTTTGGAGAGTCTGACGAGCAGGTCAAGCAGACTCTGACAGATTTGAGAGAGAATAATGTCGACGTTGTTACTTTTGGTCAATACATGAGACCAACCAAGAGACACATGAAAGTGGTTGAATACGTTAAGCCAGAAAAATTCGAATACTGGAAGAACGTTGCTCTCGATATGGGATTCCTTTACTGTGCTTCTGGACCTTTGGTTAGATCTTCCTACAAAGCCGGTGAAGCTTTCATTGAGAACGTGATCAGAAAGAGAAAGAGAAATGTTGGTGTTGCAAGAGAACTAGAAGTTGGTGATGAAGCTTTCGTCTCTAAAGATATTCTATCTAAAAATTGATTGATTTACCCCTGCATATAGAAACTGGTATGATAATTTTTATGGATCATTGGGCAATAATAATCTACAACATTTTGTTGTAACAAAAAAATTATTAGTGACGATAAAAAGTATTTAATGAAGTAGAAGAATTAACTCTTTTTACATGTAGAAGACAGCATAACACAACGAGCCAAGTCGTTTGCGATATGAGTAATCACAATTAGTGCTTATAAACGGTTGGCCATGACATCGTCAAAGCTTCGCGTTATATTTTTCAAGTGAAAAAATCACTCTTGTTCTTTCTCTTCCTCAGCTTCTTGTTCAACAGAAGTTTCAGTCTCAGAAGTTGCAGTCTTAGCCTTCTTCTTCTTGTCAGATTCCTCAGCAATTTGTCTGTCGATCTCAGCAATCTCAGCCTCGAGCTTGGCAGACTTCTCCTCAGCCTTAGAGATGTTCTCCTTGGTTTGGTCTTCTTGCTTGGCCTTGAAGTCAGAGAGCTTTTTCTTCAATTCTTCAATAGTAGAAGACAATTCTTCGGTCTTAGTTGGCAAGGCAATAGACAACTCAGAAAGTTGAGAAATAACTTCTGGTTCAATGGTGAACTTAGAAGATTGTTTCTTGGTGCTGGACTTCTTACCCTTTTTAGCCTTGTTACCGGTAAAGAAGTTCTCCTCTTCCTTCTTGATAATGACGGCATCTTGAGGCATCTCGATGACTCTTCCGGTCTTGTTGTTGACTGGAACAGAAGTCTCCTTGAGCAATGGCTCTTCGACTCTAACATAAGTTGGGTCAAAGTGGACCAACAAAGTCTCGGTGAGAGAAATCTCGTGAGAAAATGCTGGCTTCTTTGCAGACTCCTTTAAAATTTCAATCTCAGATTGCAAATCTCTCTTCTTAAGAGAAAGGTTGTAGATCTTCTCTTCCTCTTCTCTTCTCTTACGCTCAGCTTCCATGTCGGCAACGAACTTCTTTTGTTGAGCTTCGAAATCAGCTCTGACCTTGTTCATCTCCTTGAAAATTTCATCTCTCTTGGAGTACAAAGCCTTTCTCTTAGCGTACAAAGCATCTCTCTTTTCTTGAACACCCTTGTTCTTCTTGTTGAGCTCGTCAAGTTGCTTGGAAGTCTCCTCAAACTGAGCTTGAACCTCCTTGTTAGAGATACCAGCTTGCTTCTTCTTCAATTCTTGAATCTTCAGCTTGTCGTTGTCGATGGACTTTTGCAATTGATCAATAGAACCGAAATCTTTTCTCAATTTTCTCAAAGAAGAAATCTCCTTGACATATCTTCTTTCGTCAACGATCTTCAAAGTACCAGATCCAATCAAATCGTCGAGTTGGTTGATTTTCTTATCAATCTCTTCAACGTTCTTGAAACTGTTCTTGGAAGTTTGAGCTTGCAAATCAGAGATCTTCTTCTTCAACTGAGAGTCAATGCTCTTGATTTGATCACTGATTTGGTTTCTCTTGTTTTTGATTTCAGATTGCTGCTTAATGATAGAAGTAAGTTGAGCAGTCAACTTCTTTCTCTCTTCTTGTTGTTCCTTGGAAGCAACAGTGACTTCCATTTGTTTGGTCAAGTCATTAAGAGTGATCTTGATCTTGTCAAGTTCGGCTCTCAACTCATTGATCTTGGCGTTCTTAGCCTTGTTATCTGGCTGCTTGATGAACTTTCTAGCCCTTGGCGCATTCAGCTCCACTGCGTCGACAGACATTTTTCTCTGAAAGGATAGATTGTTAGTGAGTGTTCCTGTGTAAAACAAGTGATTCTTGAATCCGTTCGTCAAATTTGCTAAGGACGCCTCAAATTCGTCAGATCTTCATATGTGTGAAAATCAGCCACCAAAATTCAAAGCTCGTTGAATCATAGTCCAACTTGACAAAATTATTGACAAGAGTGAACAAAGCAAAGCCGAAACTCAAGAAATATGATCCAAACTTACCTAATTCACTAGTATTATACCGAGGAAGATGAGGATGATGCTAATAATCTCCAACAAAAATCTGTTTGTTGAAAAAGATCTATTTATTTTTCATATTATCGCTCTTTCAACAACGCATCCCTCGTTCTTCCACCGATCAAAATTTTGATTCTCGAACTTTTTGATGTAAAGTACACGACCATTTGGCTAGACTGGGCAATTTAGCGAAATCCGCGTGATACAGACAGATCTGACTTCGGGTTGTTCAGCACTTTCTAATTAACTAACAAACATTCGTTGAAGCTTGTGAGTGTGGAGCTTCGTTGTAGATAATCAATGAACATTCTGTAATCAGGTAGGTAATGGAAGGAAGTTGGTTGCAAAAAAACCTTTTTGGTTCCCGGATCCCGGAAAAACAGTATTATGTAAAAAAAGTTGACAAGCGGACGACCACGAGCGAAGCAAGGCATACACAATTTGTAAGTCTATGTATACCTTTTCTCAATGATTTGTGAGCCACAATCCTCATGAGATATATGTCATCTCTGGGACATAAGCGCTATCATCTGTCTCCAATTTATTCAATATTAAGCCCGTTTTTGTGGGGTGAAAGTTCTGCAAACTGAAGTCCTAGAATTCGTACACTTTTCAAACGGAGAGTTCAGTATAATACCAGTATTCAAATTTTTGCGGCTCGTGCCTTTCTAGCTTCTTTCTGCGAAGCAAAAAAATCTTTGTTAAATTGGTAGCAACACCACTCGCAACATATCGAAAATCGATTCTATAAGTTCACAGATAATCCTTCGGCTACCTGAAATTAATGATCTATCTTTGGTTTAGACAATTATACGATATCACCACTTTGTGCGATATCACGTTTGCTGGTCATCCTGCTACCAGCTGCTACCAATTGCTACCAATTGCTACCAGTTGCTATCAGTTGCTATCAGTTGCTATCAGTTGCTATCAGTTGTAATATCTACTAATCTTCATGTTGACAAAAGATTTCTTTCTGTTTGATCGAACTGGGAAGAGGTTTACATTCCCGATACCTATTTCAATAAAAATTTGGGCTTCAAGTTGCTACCAAGTTGTGTCTTGTCAGACCAGTATCCGCTCTCCGAAAAAAACGGTTTTTGCATTTTGCACTACGAACATCTCAAAAATATTTTTGCAAAAAAGAAGCCCGCACCCGGGTTCGAACCGGGGACCATCAGATTTGCAATCTGGTGCTCTACCACTGAGCTATGCGTGCTTCGTTGAATACAAGGTGAATGAATATGCTTTTGTTCGAGAAATGTCGAACAGATAGTCTTTCAATATTGAGCTTAGCAAGTCATTAAAACAGTAACAACTGTGATTAATTGCAGATTGAAAGTGCATTTACCGATTGTTTGTCTCAAGTTACAATTGTGGTAAATTTAACGGATGTGTTACCTCCTCTCAAATCGATCAAAAATTAAATATCCTCTTTTTTAAACTTTAGATTTATGTACTTTTTCCTGAAAACTCTAAGTCAACAAGTACAACCAATTCGAATACTTCACCTTTTACAACTTCTCTAATCGTCCATATATCTATCATGAGGTGATTCAAGATTGTACAGTATATAAGTCCTCAACTAGAGGATAATTTTATTCTTTGTTTACAAGTCACCGAAAAAACAAAGTTTCACACCCAAAGAAAAACCTAAGTGACAAAGAACCAACACTCCGAGTAACACAAATGATTTTTTCTTGTCTTCTTCAGCAAAAATGCGGCCAAAATATTGCGAGATTTTGATGATAATGCTCAAACCACTCAAAAGACATCCGATTCCGATACACACCCATTTGAGAATTTTATCCAGGACATGGTGGTTGACAAGAAGACCCCTAAATATGCTCAACAAAGCTGCAGGTATCCACATGATATTCGAATAAGAATAAATCGAGATAAGCTTTGTCATTGGAATGAGAAGTAAAACCTTGAAATAGAATCTGAGAAGTATGTAGAGTACCACAGGGATAACAATAATGTAGCCATAAAGCAGATTGATGGAGGTAATGATCATTTTGAAGTAATTGATCTTCAAATTCGAGTTCTTGATAAACCATTCACTCAACAATTCAGCGAAAGAATTGCAAAAGAACAGCAGGAAAACTAAAGTGGCAGTAATCCATACGGATCCATAAAGATCACCAACATCACGGAATTCATCATCTTGAATGCTGACAAGCGGATTGAGGCTCTTATAACAATTAGAGAAAAAGTCTCGAGTCTCCAGGTCAAAATACTGACGGTAGTAGTTTAACGTGAAGAAACCACCCGAATATGTCTTTTTTGCTTTGCGTGTTTGAGGGTCAGTTGGTTTAGGAGGGGAATCAGAGGTTGCTGCGGCAGGAACGGAGGAAGCGGGCGTAGTGTTTGCTGCCACATCATCAGGTTGAATTAAGATATCATCATCATCTTGTATTTCCGAGCTTTGATTGTTTGTATCGAGCGAGGCGTATTGAGACATTGTAGACAACCAATGGGTAAAAATCAAGATAGACAGGCCGTTTAACAAGCTGTTTTATAAGAAAAATTATTTATTGTAAACGTACATCAAGGACAGCGGAGAAATTAGGTCTAATGGTGTAAAGGTGTAAAAATCATAATCGACGCGTCGATAAAGGTCGTTCTATTTGGAATCTAGGAAATTTTCTTTTTTCGCTCTCCTCGAAAAATGCGCGAGAATCGGGTTTGTAATTACATCTCGGAATGTTTCGCGGGCCCAGCTCAAAGTCAGCTGCATTCCAAGCAAGTCAAAGCGCGTCAGTAGACAAAGGAGTAACCTCCACCGGTGACAATATTTTCGATTGGGCAGGGGGCCTAAGGAGATGATTAGTGGAGGGAATATATGTAAGAAGGGTCTTTTGAGTAAACAACAACAAAAAAGGTCCAGACCTCAGTCGTAGCTAGCCACTTACCTAAAGTTGATGCCTCGAGCAAAGCCCTCCCTCAAACTTTGTTCTTAGATGCCCATGATCATGCCCCATCCATGCCCATCCATACCCATCCATGCCAATGCGATGGTTGCGTGTCGCAGAATATTCACTTGAGTCAGAACACTGGCTGCATCTATTGTTCTAGATTAGGCCAAGAGCGGCCTAAAATGGCAAAACGCAGATCTGGAACGGTCGTGTACGAGACGCCAAAAAAATCACACTCCTTTGAAACACTTTTTTTCACCATACATTATAAAAAAAATTAAGTAAAGTAGTGCCCAGAAGTAATAGGTTCCTCCAAAGTGCAGCTCCCCATGCCTTTCAATTGTCTCAAAAATCGCGAAGCCATTCAAACTTCCACCGGCTAAGCCGAGAGAGCCGCATCACGTCCGAAAGAGGTAGTCCCAGGAGGCACTCACGACGATCACTGACTGAACCTAGACTTAAAAACATAAACATAAACAAGAAATTGAAAAAAAAAGTAGCCACAAGGTAAATTTAATTTTCGCACGCCCGAAATTTTTACATGTCTGGACAAGTGCATGGGCCAAAGTTAGAGGGGAGTTTGTAAAGCAGTAAAAGGAGTTTTTTTCTAAGAAGTGTGTTGTGTTGTGGATTTTTATTTGTCTTGTCTTTAGTTGTCTTGTTCGGTCTCTTCTTAACAACAGCTAAACAAGCTTGCTTGACACAAGAATATTGTAATAGATTAATAAATCCGCTGGGTGGATTTTTATCATTTGCATTTACTTGTCTCATTTGAACCAACGATACACGTACCGAGACTAGCATTAAACTTGCGACAACACTTTGTCACAAGAATATTGAGATCAACATAGTGGAAACTTAGGTATCCAGGATAACAATAACAACAACATCTTACTGGAAGCTTCCTTGCTTACAGGAATAGCATTCGACAATTTGATACCCAATCGATACCGCATTCCTTACATTCAATACTTCCAACTTTCATTCATTCGTTTAAACCGACTACACTATTGATTGTTACCCTTTTTTGCATACGTTTATGAGCCCAAATCTCTTTTACATCTCACAAAAATGACTAAAATAACAAGTATATCCAAGCTAAAGTTAGCTTTGATATTATTGATATGGACGTCTTTCACGGAGGCACTTCATTTGCCTTCCATCTTTAACAGGAGACAGGTTGACAACCTATACAAAAGAGATGACAACACATATTCTTTGATGTACTCGAATGATTCGATTATTTCAATCTCAAGCGACAGTGATACCCCTTCGGATTCTTCAAGCGATTTGCTTGACAACATGTTCGCTCAAAAATCTTCTTCAGAATCCACGTTTGTGTTTTCAACACCAACAACGACTTCTGACTCAACAACAGCAAGTAGTACAACAACAAGTAGTGAAGTGTCTAGTGACTCGGCAACTACATCACAGTCATCCACCATCTCATCTACTTCAAGTGATGTGACTACCGCTTCAAGCTCTTCTACCACACAAAGTTCAAGTGAACAGACTAGCTCAACTAGTGTTGATGCAACAACATCCAGTTCGTCTGACTCTACCACCACATCATCAGCTGCTAGCTCAAGCACATCTTCGAGTTCCATCTTAACTTCATCCGACAGCTCAGGCGTGCTCACAACTTCAGAGACAACATCATCCGATGACTCTTCAAGCACATCAGACAGCTCCTCTAGCTCTGTGACAACAACTTCTGACTCTGTCTCTAGTTCATCCGTTGAATCTTCCACGACATCCTCTGGTGACTCAACAGATTCTTCATCTGCTGTCACCTCGACCGCTTCCAGCAGTTCGTCCTCGACAACTGATTCTGCTGTGGCGTCAGACATATCTAGCGAAACAAGCTCTACTGAAAGCTCTGATAGCAGTTCGACTACGAGCAGTTCAACAGATAGCATTTCAACAGACAGCAGCTCAACAGACAGCAGTTCGATTACTAGCAGTTCCACGGATAGCAGCTCAACAGACAGCAGTTCAACGGACAGCTTAACAGATAGTACTTTGACCACTGGAAGTTCGTCAGACAGCAGCTTAACAGATAGTACTTTGACCACTGGCAGTTCGTCAGACAGCAGCTCAACAGATGTGAGCTCTTCTCAAACTTCAGACAGCAGCTCTGTTGAGACAACAGTCTCAACCACTGATTCATCTTCAAGTGAGGCATCAAGCTCGAGTGAAGACAGCAGCTCTACGTCAGAGGCATCATCAGTGATAAGCAGTACTACTCCATTAGTTAGTGACGATGTTACCTCAAGTACCACAAGCACCTCTGATAGCTCAGACATCACTTCTTCAAGTACTGAAGATCCAGCATTAACTGACGCAGACTCTTCAACCGAATCATCAACCGAATCATCAACTGAAGCATCAACTGAAGCATCGACTGAAGCAGACCCTTCTACTGAATCATCAACTGATGCAGACTCTTCAACTGAATTATCTTCCAGCTCAACTGTTCTTGGTAATGCCAAAACAACTTTCGAACCATCAACATCTTCGAGCGAGAGCACCTACTCATTGGCTACTTCAACACCAACTCCTACCCCTTCTTACTATGCTCAGACATCATACTATCCAACATCTGTCACAAGTGATGAATCTTCCTCTACTTCGAAGGCAAATGCTAAGACAACCTGGACTCCAGATTCGACCTCGTCAATGTCATCTTCCTCAGATGATTCCTATGGCTCGTATGAGTATCCAACTTCAAGCTCATTGACAACTTCGGAATCGTCTGATTCAGATGGTTTGACAGACTCTTACGATTCCTCAACTACAAGCTACACGGTCTCCAGCGGGGACGAAACTAGTGCAATTTCGACCACTGAGTCTTCTCTTTCGTCAACTACGCCTCCACCTCCTGAGAGCTCAACATCATCAGTGAGTGAGTCAATTGTGGCAGTTGAATCGTCAGAGACAAGCGAATCATGGTCTACAGAGACTCCTGTTTCGACCATCGAAAGTTCGTCATCAACCACATCATGGAAACCAGTCTCAGCTGTTCCTACTACAACATTGGGCGACTCAACTGAGTCTACATCATCAACTGAATCAACATCATCAACTGACTCTACAACGAGCCCTACCACTCAGTCACTCACAACTCCATTTTCGCAAGTGCCAGTCTTGAATGCAACCACATCAGTGGAATCGAGCTCGTCAAGTTCAGTTGATGAGACAGCTGAGTTGAGTTCGTCGACTTCGAACACTTTTGCTTCTGGTTTTACTGCTTCTCCAGAAGAAAGCTCAACAACCTCGGAGAGTTCCTCGTCTACAGCAACAACCATCAGTACATCCAGCTTAGGTCTGTCTGGTGTTCCAATTGTGTCAACGACTTCTGAGGGCACAAGTTCCGAAAGCTCTTCTTCTGCAAGCTCTTCCTCTGAAAGCACTACTGCTGAAGGTACCACCACTGAGAGCTCTTCGTCCGTCTATGTTCCAATGTCTGGTACTAAGACGACAGCTACTGAATCCTCAGTGTCTTCTTCCGAGTCTACATCATCAACAGACTCAAGTGAGTCAAGCGAGTCAGCATCCTCAACATCAACAGGACTATACAGTTCCTCTGTCGGAGCTACAGAAACATCGACTTTGATCACTTCCTCGGATGTCATTGTTACAGGTGCCAGCCAGTCATCAACTTCAACAGACCAAACTACCACTCCTGCTACTGAGTTGTTACCAGACTCCACCAGCACTACTGTAACCCAGTCTGTTGTTTCGAACTGGCTCCCATCGAGTATTGTTTTCCAAACGACCTCCACTGGTTCTAGTGCAACTAACTCTGCTACCACTACTATTGAAACCTCAACCTTACCAAAGGCAATTTCTCCAATACAAACTGCGGCTGTTGCTGATGATTATGATCTTATCACAATTGGATTCAAGGAAGGCTTGAATTATCCCTTTGTGGTTCAGAACTATATTTCATCTGCTCAAATTTTTGAGTATTTACCAGGTTTGTTGGCATATCCATTTGATGAAGTTGACGAAGCCTCTGTCTTTGTTAAACAATTGGTGCCTTATACGACTACTGATGTTGATTACATCATTACTGTGGCAGAGGTGTATTACGACAGCAATTACATCGATGAATTACAGAACTATATTACCAACTCATCCTCGCTGTTCTACAGCAACCCAGACTCCACAGAACATGCTTTGGGACTTCTAGTTGATAGCAAAGTTCCAATTTCCGGTTTGTTAGACTCTCTTTCTTCTGGTTCTGCTACTGTCTCAAGCACCAATTCAAGTACCTCTGGTTCAAGTGATGATTCAGACGAGGAAGAACTTCAAAGTTTATCCCTCGGTTCTATGGATGAATCTTCATATTCTGAATCAGGATCGAGTTCTGGTAGTATTAAAGTTGAGGGAGGTAAATTAGCGGGAATCATTGCAGGAACTGTTTTGGGAGCTGCGCTCTATGCTGGTTTGGTTGTCTACGTCTACAAAATTAGAAGGAACAAGTTGCAACAAGTCCAATTAGAAGAAGGATCAGCTGGCTCTGGATTACTTTTGGATAGCCCAGATGACTATGACTACGATTCTTTGCATTATGCTACTAGTGGAACTGAGTCCAATCTTTTCAATTCTGCAGATGATGCTGCTATGGGCAGTGTTGTGTCCACCAGCGGAGGTCCTAAATTCCGCAACTCGCAATCTCATTCTTCGTTTGGAAGATTATTCACGAGATCCTCATTATCACATCAAGAAATGGAGCAAACGAAATACATGCCAACCATTTCTAACCCAACCAACGTGAAGAATTCCTTGGGTTGGTGAATCCAATGTGAAGAACTCTGCTCGCTACACTTCAACCAATTTACAGTTTTGTTTTATCTACAATATTTTGGTTCTAGCGTTCTTATGTATTATATATTCAGTTCAGCAAACAAATGTGAACATTTTGGTATGTTCAGTTCAACTTGCTATTCTCGTCTTTGAATTTTTCTGCTAATAAAACTTTTCAGCGATTATCAGGATTGTAGCTCAAAATTACAATAATAGTTTGGTACTTTCGTTCAAAAGAAGTAGGCTCCTTTCGAACTTGGGTATCACTAAACAACACTCCCATAAAACCATTTTTTTATGAGGTACAGAGATCTCAAGCTCTTCCAAATAATTATACCATTCTCGAGGAATTGTGATGGGGACTCCTTGAGCCTTTTGGAAAGTTCTCAATTCTTTGAAGTCACGTAGATTTGGCACGTTGAATGCTTTAACTATTCTGGACATAATCTTGGAATTTTCAAACTGCATTATGGAATCCAAAACCCTGTGCTCTGTGTAACAAGGCATATCCGGTTGCACCTCAAGACATGCATTGTGTATGAAATTGACGGTATTAACCAACCGAAGAGTCAGTTCATCTTTCGACATTGGCGGCGTACTGGAAGGAGGTAATCTCAGTAAAACTTCTCTCCTTGCATCATAATTTTCCACGAACTTAAACTTGATATAACTGAGAAACAACTCTTTAAAATATTTCTCAAAATTGACGTATGGAACTGTTCTAAGTATGTTCCTATAAGCTATGTGAAGTTGATGCCGACGAGGGAACTTTGAAAGATACTCTTGGGTCAACCCCTTGGGTCCGTAAATCTCTTTTATGGGCGATTTGGTACTGACTAAACAGTTATCTTTCAATATTACTCTGCTCTCCTTTGCCAGGAATAATGCAGAACGAGATACCCTCATATCTGATCTATTATGACCCCAAAAAGAAGTTCACTGAGGTATAATATACGTTTGGATCTTTTTTTTCTTCACTTACTGCCCCGCAAAAAAACTTCTCTCGCACTAATCTGTACACCAGACAGATCTATTATCATCAATTACAGTACCGTAAGTAGAGTAGAAATCTGAAATTTACAAGTCTATTTGCAATTTTGTCTATCTATAGTTTCTGAGATTGTGTTCAAACCAATTTTCCAGGCCTTGATCTTTGAATGTCAAAGTTTTTAAATCAATAATACTATCGAAGATCCTCAGGTACTCAACCGAGGTTTTCTCTTTGAAAGACATGATAACACCAGAAATGTCGAATCTGGAGTCAGCAAAAATGCTATTTTCACTAGAGACATTTTGCAACTTCATCATTTCAAAAATCATGTAATATTGGTCCGTGAGTGAAGTTGTATAACTTAATTCTGGAACGCAGACATCGAGAAATCTGAGTTGATCACACGATGTTCCAATCAGAGAGATGAAATCTTCAAGATCACCATATGCCACATTAAGTTTCAACGTTTTCAGTTGCTTGAACTTGGGCAAATAACTGGAAAACACTTGGTAATTGTGTTTCGGCACAGTCTGATTTGATTCATGCCATGATTCTATCAAAAGATGTCTTAAATCTTGATGTTTTGATAAAACTTCCATATGATCACGGAGAAATCTACCGAAATTGATCCCGAAACATATTTCTCTATTGCAATTCCATCTCAGGTTGATGTAAACGGAACTCAAGTTATCAATAGAGTCGATTATTAGTGGTGTGAGGTTATCAATGTCACTGTAAAAATCAAGTGCCAAGTGTTTGACCTTTTTTATGTGCGGAGCTATCTTTTTCAAGAAAGACGCCTCGCAATGTGGGATATTTTGTGATTGCAGTAGCATAACTTGGTCCTCATACTCCGAAGGATCCATTCCTTCCGGGAGCTCGAAATCATCTTGGAAGGTTAGCTCAACCATTTCACTTATTTTGACTAGCTCAAGGGATTTGAGCTGTGATAACCGGAACTGTTGTATCAACAGCTGTGCATCTTCTGGATGCACCGAGAAGTTCGACAGAGACAGATGTTGTAAACTAATACGGCGGGAAGTTTCGTCGTCAGCCACTAATACATCCTTCAAAAAAGGTGTTTCGACTTTTGTACTCTTTTTTAATCTATTATCACCACAGAGTGATAATCTTTTCAGATTCTGAGATCTTCTAAGATCCAGTGGGAAGTCACAGTTAGACAAACTCAGATCTCTGAGATGACCATAGCTGGAAACTGGTAGTTGGAGATAGGAACAGTCAATGAGTTCGATGGTGTCACTTGGGATGAGATTCACCAGAGCGTCGATATTACAGAAGCTTGGGTGATAGTCGATTTTGAGCCATCTCAAGCGGGTCAGACAGGGGAAAATTGAGTGAAGAAAATCCTTCGATTGGAGTTCTAAACATGGGATCTGTTCTGCAAGCTCCATATTTTGGATCAAAGATCCCAGATCGGTGATTTTCAGAGTTCTTGCAAAACTTTTGAAGTTCCATGGGTTTCTAATAATTGAGGATTTGATCCGAGTCCCTTCTATATCCCTGACTCCTTCAAACTGTTGTAACTCTTTATGAAAATATCTTTTGCTTCCATCGATGATCACTGACTTGTAGAGTCTGCGGACGCTGCATTTGTAGAGCGATTTGCATGTAAAAAGCAAGCTATAGCAGTCCAGCTGAGAAAGATCATCTGTGATCTGTATCTGCAACTCCAGAGGTAGCTGACAAAGCATGGAGAATGAAATGTGCGAAGAAGCAACTAAATATTACAGTCCACCACGTTGGCTAGAAGACAACAGAGCACTGTCTTTTCATAAACGCTAAATATCCCACTAACCCCGAGCTTTCCTTGAGGCCCCGTGTAGGGTGGGAAGAAATTTTAAGATTTTCGCTTATATCGGAGTGATCTCCTTTTACGAAACTTACACGAATCAGAATGTCATGAGTTGAGTGAGGGAGAGTTCATCCAAAACAGAACTCGTAGAACTTTACAGAGTCATAGTAAAGTTGAAAATTTGATTTCAGTTTTCTGTCTTCGGTATGAACTGAGATCCATTAAGTGATGAAGTACCTCTAAATTTCCACACTTGGTGTGCACGAGATTTAAGCCACGTGAAAAATATTGTTACCCTGTCGCAATGAGAAATCATGGATTTATTATCAATCTAATCTATGTGATTTGCTAAATGAGCCACAGAAGATAAAAGAACCCTTGTGTGATGAATTGGCTATTTAAAAAACGTTTTTTAACTCCAATTGTAAGAATTCAGATCCGCAAAATGCACGTTAGATATCTACCTATGAGATGGAAGTCTGGTGACAACTACTGTTACATTCTTACAGATGATGCCACTACCAAATCATGGCTAATCGACCCTGCTTATCCATCGGAGATTCTACCATTTTTGAAGAAACAAACCGGAATCGAAGTCACTGCAATTGTCAATACCCATCATCATTATGATCATGCAGGCGGCAATGCTGAGCTACTCAGCTCAATCTACAAAAATGTTCCTGTCATAGCGGGCAAAGATTCACCTCAAGTTTCCTACACCCCTTCACACCGTGAGGTAATCCAATTGGGAGACAACGTTGAGATAACTGCCATCCACACTCCGTGTCATACGCAAGATTCAATCTGTTACTATGCCAAAGATCTGAAGACAGGTGAAAAAGTAGTCTTTACAGGTGACACATTGTTCATCTCAGGTTGTGGAAGATTTTTCGAAGGAGATGGCGCAGAGATGAAGGTTGCACTTGAAAGATTGATGCAACTTCCCGATGACACCAAAGTCTACCCTGGTCACGAGTACACAAAATCAAACGTTAAGTTCTCCAAATCTGTCTTGGGAACGCATAACGAGGCTCTCAACAAGCTTGAGAGCTTTTGCAACGAGAATGAATTTACTACAGGTAAGTTCACAATTGCTGATGAGAAAAAGTTCAATCCTTTTGTCAGACTGTCAGATCCTGAAATAATCAAAGCTACTGGGACATCTGATCCAATCGAAGTGATGGACAAACTGAGATTGATGAAAAACAAGTTTTGAACATAGTTGTTCATAATAATAAATTCCGCGACACGAATGTCTACAACATATAACCCAATATATAAATCAAACCCAAGTAAAAACCGTCATTTCAGAGAACGCACTGAAAGTGCGCTCAATAAACAATCAAAACCTTATCATTGCAACTAACCAATTCCTCCACAAATGTATCTTGATCTTCCGTACTCGAAACAATGACCAAACCACTAATATTAGTTCTCGACCGATCATGCTCAACCAGCCCAATCAAACTTGTCTTATCAGCACTATTTCTCGACGTTGCAGTAATCAAGGTCACCTTTGGATCCTTGACAAAATCGCTTTCATCACCGAGAGCTCCAACAAGATCGTTTGTGTCTTGAACCATTATTGTCGCAGAGGTCACTGCTCTATGACTTAGCATGATCTTGAATAGTTTCAAAGCTATAAGGTCCTTTTCTGTGAGCTCAGAGTTGACCAAAACGAGAGTCAGCGTTGTGATTTGGAAAGAATTAGGATTGAGCATTGTCGAGTTAGACATTATCGAATTAACATCGTCATCAAATGCTTTCTTTTCCTCGTAATTCACAGACGGCTTCAACTGTTGATTATTGTTAATGAATAGACATTTGTAAGAGTTTAAAGACTCAGAAAGTCTACTAAATTCACGCAACAGGTTGGAATTTTCACGATAATCTCTATTTGAGACTGTGTGAATCAAAATATCATTATTGGAGTATGATGGTCCAAATAATGTGGTGTTCAACAGATCTTGTGGAAGACTGAACAGAATTTCTGATGTGAAGGGAACTTGGTTCAAATCGCTGAAAATCTTCAAGATACTGAGAATGAAATTGAGTCTGTGCTCATCTGTTTTGTATTCATCGTCACGGATCATGGAAGCATGTAATAAATCAGCGGTTCTTTGAGTCAACGATCTGACATTGATCGCATGGACTGGAATCTTGGTAGAATTTGCTATCGAATCCAGCAAGATCAAGTCTGTCGACACACTCTCCAAACTACTGGCTGGTAGAATTAGTCTATCAAATTGTATTGTATTGAGGTCAACAACAGGAGTCACAGATCCATTGGAAGCGGATCCTTGTTTGTCCTCTATTTTGCTCTGTTCCAGCTCTGCAAGACGTTTTTGAACTTCATCACGATAAGACTGCGGGTAGCACACAAGTGTCAATGGAGTAGTGATGAAAGTTGCCACAATAGCCATCAAAATGAACATGGAGAACATTTTTTGAGAAATAATTCCTGCATTAAGACCCGTGCTCAGCACGACGATCTCAACAATACCCTTACAGGACATGAGAACACCAACAGTGAGACATTCTCTCTTGTATAGACCGAAGAATCTCGCTGCCACAAATCCACCGAAAATTTTACCAACCATAGCCACAACCACAATGCAGATGATGTAAGCCCAATCGATACCACGATTTAACAATCCAAGGTTAACATTAAGACCGGCAAGTGCAAAATAAAGTGGCACCACAAGGGTATTGACCAGATCTTCAATTCTTTCAGTGAGAGTGATGACGTAGTTGTTTTCACGTGGAACAATGGTACCCACGATGAAAGCACCAAAAATAGGATGAACACCGATGATATCTGTGAAAAATGCAGAGCAAAAAGTGAGAAGCAAAATCAGAGTGGTAGCGAGTTGAGACGGACCATTAGGATTATCAATGTCTTTCATCTTAATCAACACAAATCTAAGACCACGTCTCACAGGGTAAACAACGAAGAGACACCATCCAATGGTGACCAAACAGATGTAGGCCGTTGTCTCTGATTTTGAAGAATTTGCTAATGTGATACTGAGAGCCAGAAGAATCCATCCAAGCAAATCGTTAGTGATACCAGCAGCCAAAACGATAACGCCGACTCTGTCTTTCACCAGACGAAGTTCAGTGAGAATTCTTGCGAGCACTGGGAAAGCAGTGATGCACATTGCAACGGCAATGAAAACCATGAAAGTGGTAAATTTTATAGGTTCAAGTGAGTCGTCATTCACTCTATACTCATTCCATAATCCGACGGAGATAGCACAGCCGAGACCAAATGGGACTGCCATGTTGAATATTCCAACTGTGAGGGCGATCTTCAAGTTCTTACGGATGAACTGGACGTCCACTTCGCATCCGACCATGAACAAAAGTAGACAAACACCAACATTAGCCACAAGAGTCATCCCCGGAATAGATGAATCAGGGAAAACAGTGTCGGTAAAGTTAGGAATATGTCCGAGAACGGTTGGGCCCAGAAGGATACCGGCTATAACTTCTGCAATGACTTTGGGCTGTTTCATGTAGGACAATGGATAATAGATGGCCTGAGCCAACACGACAACCAAAACCATTTGAAAAATGAATAGGGTATACGGCTGTGAAGATGAGTACTCGAGAGGGTTGAGTCCGGCAATGATGCCGGCTGCAGACTCCGTAGACACTGTCATGGCGAGTACTTGAACAACAGTGCAAACAAGGAGCAAAGAACAGGTGTAGGAAAGAGAATATAAATTGTATTGCAGATCACCAGGATGGTCAGTTTTGCTAGGGCTCTTGTGTGCACGTGTAAATTTTTCGTTCTGGGGCTTGGAGGCTTATCGGGTCGATCGCCGCGACGAGTTTTTTTTTTTTTTTTTTTTTTTTTTTTTTTTAAGTTAACCCCCTGGGGGGTTTAAACAATTTTGATTAATAAAAACTTTTTCCAAACATTTTAATAGGTCAACTAACACCCTCTACAATTTTGGC